>APFE030594118.1:14786-43689 GCA_000404065.3 Pinus taeda | reverse complement strand
CCACCACATTTTGCTTCCCTTTTTTGTAGATGATTTCAAAGTCATAAACCAACATCTTTGTGACCCACTTTTGTTGTTCTTCAGAGGATAATCTTTGTTTTGAAAAGTATTTAAGGCTATCATGATCCCTTTTTACCTTGAAGTGTCTTCCCATTAGGTAGGGTTGCTATTTCTTAAGTGCATGGAGTATTGCCAACATTTCTTTCTCATAAATAGCTTTTTGTAAAAACTTTCCCTTGATTGGATGACTTTCAAAAGCAATGGGTCTTTCATCTTGCATTAGAACAGCACCAATTCCATTTCCTGAAGCATCACATTCCACAATAAAGGTTTTTGTGAAGTCAGGTGTAGCTAAGATCGGTGCTTGGCACATTGCCTCTTTAAGATGTCGAAGGCCTTTGTTGTTTCCGGAGTCCATGAAAATGCATCTTTCTTCAATAATGTTGTTAGAGGTGCTGCTATTCTCCCATAATTCTTAACAAACTTGCGATAATACCCTGTCAACATGAGAAATCCTCGCAGATGCTTTATGGATGTGGGGATTTTCCATTCCTTAATGGCTTTAATTTTGCTAGGGTCTACCTTAACTCCTTCATGAGATACAATATGACCCAGATATTCCACCTCTTGGACTCAAAAGAAGCATTTGGATCTTTTTGCATATAATTGTTTCTCCTCCAATAGTTGTAGCACCCTGTCAACATGTTCAACATGATCCTTCCAAGACTTGCTGTAGATTAGTATATCATCAAAAAATACCAAAACAAATTTTCTAAGGAATGGTTTGAAAATTGAATTCATCAAACCTTGAAATGTTGAAGGTGCATTGGTAAGGCCAAAAGGCATGACCAAAAATTCATAATGACCCTCATGAGTTCTAAATGCTGTTTTCGGAATGTCTTCAATCTTCATTCTGATTTGATGATATCCTGAACGAAGATCCAACTTGGTGAAGTAAATTGATCCATGCAATTCATCCAATAATTCATCATTAGAATGAAGATTGAAGACATTTTGAAAACAACATTCAAAACTCATGAAGGTTGCTATGAATTTGTGGTCATGCCTTTTGGCCTTACTGATACACCTTCCACATTTCAAGGTTTGATGAATTCCATTTTCAAACCCTTCCTTAGTAAATTTGTGTTAGTATTTTTTTATGATATATTAATCTACAAAAAGTTTTCAAAAGATCTTGTTCAACATGTTGACAGGGTGCTCAAACTATTGGAGGAAAAACAATTATATGCAAAAACTTCCAAATGCTTATTTGGAGTACAACAGGTGGAATATTCAAGTCATATTGTATCTCATGAGGGTGTTAAGGTAGACCCTAATAAAATTAAATCCATTAAGGAATGGAAAATCCCCACAACCCTAAAGAATCTTCAAGGATTTCTTGGGTTGACAGGTTATTATTGCAAGTTTTTTTAAGAGTTATGGGAGAATAACATCACCTCTAACAACATTATTGAAGAAATATGTGTTTTGTTGGACTCCAAAAAGAAACTAAGGCCTTTGAACATATCAAAGAGGAAATGTGTCAATCACTGGTCTTAGCTACACCAGATTTCACAAAAACCTTTATTGTGGAATGTGATGCCTCAAGAAATGGAATTGGTGTTTTTTTAATGCAAGAAGGAAGGTCCGTTGCTTTTGAAAGTCTTCCAATCAAGGGGAAGTATTTACACAAGCCTATTTATGAGAAGGAAATGTTGGCAATACTACGTGCACTAAGGAAATGGTGACCTTACCTAATGGGAAGACTCTTCAAAGTAAAGAGATATCACAATATTCATACTACATTTTGGAACAAATATTATATTAAGAAGAGTAGAAAAATGGGTGAACAAGATGTTGGGTTATGACTTTGAAATCATCTACAAAATAAGGAAGCAAAATGTTGTTGCAAATGAACTCTCAAGAAAGGACGAGGATGTGGAAGCATTTATCTATGTCATTTATATTATCCAACTTGATTGGATGACTAAATCAAGGGATGAATGGAAGAATGATGAAAAGGTGTCGACACTCATTCCAAAGTGGCAGCAAAAGCCCAATACATCTAATACATTTATATGGAAAAGTAATTCATTATGGTACAAAGATCGCTTATATCTCTATAATAATTCCCAACTCAATCAAAATATTATTTTGGAATTGTGCACCTCCCCATTAGGAGGGCACTCGAGATTTTTAAAAACTTAGCACAGGGTCAAGAAGGAATTTTTTTGAGATGGCCTTAAATTTGATATTCATAAGTTTATAGTGGAATGTTTGGTTTGCCAACAAAATAAAGTTGAGAGAATTAAGACCCCAAGTCTATTATAACCTTTAGCCATTCCAGGTCAAAGTTGGGAGGAGGTATTAATGGACTTTTATCACAGATTTACCCAAGTCGAAGGAAAGAGTGTCATCATGGTGGTAATTGAAAGACTTACCTAGTATGCACACTTTTATGCATTATATCATCCATTTAAATCCAATACAATCGATACTGCATTTATGGAAACAATTCAAAAGCTACGTGGAAACCCAAAGATGAGAGATGAGATCCCATGGATATTATCGATCTCCACTAATTAGATTCTAGTTAATGTAGTAAAAGTATGAGTTACTGGAGTAGGCATGGATATAACTGTGATGGTGGATAGAACAATCAGAAACAAAAGACTAACTAGATATGTGTTTTGTTTTCTTTAAAAGCATAACACAAGCCAATCGAGAGTGTTTTGTTTTCTTTAGCCACTACAATGAATTACTTGTCCTTTTCTCCCTTTTTGTCTGGAATATAAAAGGTTCTTGAATTCACATGATATTTCATTAAAATTCATTTCGTTTGCTCTTACACATAATTTCTTTTTCATTAAAATTCAATTCGTTAAAATTCACATGATATTTCATTAAAATTCATTTTGTTTGCTTGTCCTTTGCTCTTACACATAATTTCTTTCACAAACACCAAAATAATCAATTTTCGTTTGTCCTTTGCTCTATGTGCTTATCCATTGAATCATTTCCAATTTTACTTGCACGTGAAGCATATTTGTTTTTGAATTTCATGTGTGAAACGAGAATCAAAGGTGAACTTATTAGTCAAAGTACGCTCAGTGTTTTACTGTAGTTCAAAGTGAAATTCATGTAAATAAAACGCCTACCACATGAATTATATCATTTAAATGGATATGTTAGGATGGGTACACATAGCAATTGCTATTAATTCTGTGAAATATCACAAACTCATATAAGCTAATTTATTTTCTTGATGAAACCAGTCCTGCAAGGGAGCACAACCACTAATAAAACAATTTAGACTTGTTTTCACATGAAATAAATAAAGAAAAAAAATATTTTAACGTTTATGGGGTTAAAGATAGTCTATAGGAAAAATTGATTTTTTTATCTGATTGATGTATTCAGCCTTTCTCCTGTGAAACCTCACAATAAACGCTCTCAGCTTCTCATTAAACCCCTCGCTAAATAGATTATCCCAAAAGCTAGCAGCCAAAGTATTGCTAAATAGATTATCCCAGATGCTAGTAGCCAAAGTATCTGCATAACTTTCCCTGATGTCTTTAAAGGCCTAAAATTCCCAATCATGTTAGACATAAATGGTTAGCAAAATATAAGATCTATCCAATTTCTTTGAAACGATCATTTTGTAACTTTCCCTATTGTCTTTAAAAACCTAAAATTCTGAATTATATCACACATAAATAGTTAACAAAATATAAAATCTATCCAATTGCTTTGAAACGATCATTTCGTAGTGTGATGTTGATAACCACTATGAAAAATGGTTAATTAAAATCACCATTAAAAAAAAATCGCATGAGACCATTTCCAACTCATGTAATCGAATTGATGGCTTATGTGCCAATGGATGACCATTGAGTGTGGTTGCTAATAGACATGCATTTCTTTTTTTTCTAGGGCTTCTCCACTTTGTCATGAGATCTTCCTCCATGTAAATATCTTCATGTGATTTTCTTTGACTATTAATGTCTTTTCGTGGGATTTGAAAGATCACTCGGATACTATCCAATTAAATATCCTCAATACAATGTAGTTAATATATACATTGTAAATACTATGGTTTATTGCTAAGTATATTTATTTTGGATTTACTCCTATGGTTAAATTATAAAGGTTATAAAAAGTAAAATTAAAATTTCGTATATTTGTCTCTGAATCTATAGAGAAGGGTGCAATGATGATTTGTGCTGGCAAAATCTTACAAATTTCTTTTTCGTGACTGGGAAAATCTTCTTACATTTTTACAAACCAAAGAGTCGTGTATGGGAGTTGATACATTTTCTGGATGCTCCAATTGTAACTGATATAATCTTTTGTAATTATTTGAATTATATAAAATTCATTGTTACTAAAAATCCATTTAAAAATACGATTTTTATTTTTCAAATTTGGTTTTTTCCCACTGCAGAACGACACCATTTGGAACTGAACTAGGGTTTCATTAATAGATAAGTATAAGATATCAATATAGCTTCAAAACAAAACAAAAAGTGATCTATAGCAGGTGAGAGGAAGCAAATGGATAAAGTTGATAGGTATGGATGGGGTCATGTGAGGAAGCAAATGGATAAAGTTGATAGGTATGGACGGGGTCCACGATCATGACCGCCACTTTACCAAATTTTAAGAGTTGCATTATTGAAGTTAAAGATTGAAATATTTTCCATTAGTTTATCTACATCAAGTGTGGTGTTTCACTTGATTTCCCTGACATGGGAAGGATGTTCAAAACATGCTCTGACTGAGTGGTTGATAGTTACAGTAAGTGAATCAACGTATTATGTTAAGGGTTCTTTTAATAGTTATGAAAAAAATATTGATTCTAATGACTTAGAGTAGGATATTTTGTATTTGAAAATAGGATATCAATGTTACAAATGGAATCAATCATAAATATATTTTACTTACTCCACTAATATCAATATCCACTATTTTAAAATGCTTTACAAATATATATATATATATATATAAATATATATATATATATATATATATATATATATATATATATATATATATATATATCATATATCTATATCTATATCTATATATATATAATATAATATATATAATATATATAATATATATATATATATATACATAAGCTAGAATATCAACAATGCTTATTATAGACTTAAATTAATAGTCTATATTGTATATAGTTTCTGGATAATATACATCAAAACAAATTACTTGAAAAATTTAACCTAAGAAATCAACCAATGTTTCATGTGTATTCTATTCTACTATAGTTTGTTCCTTTCAACCATGTTACCACAGTGTTGTTCTACAAAACCCCTGTTATTTAATTAAGATAAGAGACCAACCAAAGTTTATGCTATATTTTGTTTATCTACACATGTAAAAACAAAAATAAAAATTACCAAGTCTATTTAATAGAAGAAACCAACCAGTGTGTGATTTTTATTTTAACAAATACGAAAAATAAATTACTATCTCCATTTAACATAAGAAACAAGCCAATGTGTGAGTTTTATTGTATCATGTTTTCTAGTAGTCTTCTTTTAATCATGTTGTCATGGTGCCACAATAGAATCCTTAATGACATACCAAGAAAATTAATGACACACCAAGAAAAGAGACCAACTAGTGCTTTAGTTTTATTTTGTTATCTTTTCTGGTTTATCATAAGTTGTCCTCTTTCGATATTCATTGATCTTTGTTTTGTCTGCCATGTGTTTCTCAAACAAGTATATATCTATATATATATATATATATGATTGTTAGTCTTCAAAGAATTAATGCCACAAATAAACTAAGTCATTGGAATATTACTGCAAAAATTGTTTAAAACAATATTATGACACACAAAAAGGAAAATGTTTTAATTTTAATAGCTTCATAATATATCCATGATACTTGCAATTATAGGAGGAAGACAACATAAATATTTCAAATTATAAAATGCTTTTTAGTTGTGAGAATGAAAAACAACTTAATTTCAAACAATGCAATAACAACTAATAGACCTTGAAATGAAACTTACCACATAACAAAAATCCTCTGATAACACTGACCATCTTCAATTCTTCTAGTTTAAAATCCTATATACTGGTAAAATGCCTGTAAAATTGTCTCCGCTTTTGTTGTCAATGGCATCTGATGCATCCTCTCAACAAATAGTGGTGAGATGGGGAGGAGTGAAAAAACAATATGTGATGATTGAGTGATGAGTTCAAATTGGGATGTATTATTAGGAAAAACATTTACATGTTCTCTCCACACTTCCTTTGTTTTCTCCTTTACAACTTCATTTTCACCTGATACTTAATTAGAGAACTCATTTAACAATTTAACTAATGTTACTATGTGAAGTTAGAAGATATAATAAATTGTTAACAAGTAGAGCATGCTTATTTTACTAGCAAGAGAAATTGTGATTTCCAAGAGCCCGTGATAGAAGGCTTCAGTTTCTCTCTTCCAAAGTGACTCATAAATATTATCAATGGACATGGAATAACTTGTGAAATTCAAAATGTTTTAACCTATTAATTTTAAGTATGTTCTATGCTTAGAGAAATTTATTTCAATTTTCACAGTTAGCTCAATATCTTTTCCATATTAGCAATCACATCAGCATTAAAGTAAACTGCAGATAGAACATAAACATAAATCACAGAAGACAAACCAAGACAAGAGGACATAAGATGTGGCACTAGCCAAGGACAAACCCCAATTTGGGGAAGCCCTTGATCAATTCTTCTTATATGTTCTTCAATAGTTCAGCAGAGAGAGAAAGAGATAGTACATTTACAATAGAAGTCAACACTTTGACTTATCTAGATAAGAGCATAGATCATCTCTAAGAAGATGATACATGAGATCAGTTGAAGACATGCTGCTTCAACTGATTCTCCAAGGTAACTCCTTCACCTCTCGTTATGTTGCATTTCGTCATCATGCTGCACCTCACCGCGCTGCACCATGCTACACCCATCATCACTATGTTGCATCTCATCACGCTTCATTAATCATGACTGTACCCATCACTGTATTCCATTATGTTCCATTGTTGCACCATATTGCCATACTGACCTATGTGTTGGCTGCATCTTACTTACTTGATGTCCCTTGCTTTCTTGTTATCCTTAACATGCTTGTTGTTGCATGCTAGCTATAACATTGCATGCTTGGTGTATTTGCTGCTAAGTACCATATAACTATCCCAATGTTAGTTAGTTGTCCCTTGCATGTTGCTCTCCTTCAGAGACAGATGCTTTAATTTTTCCAACAGTTCCAGCTGTTCTTGGCAGTTTCGACAGTTCCGGCAATTCCCGGGAGTTCTGGAAATTCAAGTAATTCCAGTTTCTGACTATTCTGGCTTATGCACTTTGTGTCAGCTTTCCTGCCTGTTCTGGTAGTTTCAGAAATCCCGACAGTTCTCGGCAATTGCGGAAATTTTGGTTATTCCCGGTAATTCTAGCTATTCCAGTATTTCCGACATTTCGCAGCAGTTCCGGTAGTTCCCGGAAATTCCGACAGTTCCAAAAATTATGGATATTCCCAGTACTTCCGATAATTCCAGCAATTCCCTGCAATTCCGACAGTTCTGGAAATTCCGGCTATTCCCGATAGTTTCGGCGATTCCGGAAGTTTCGGCTTTTCTCGTAAGTTCTGGATTTTCCTGGTAGTTTTGGCTTATTCCCTCTGGATTAGAACAGTGTTATCCCTTAAGATCTCTCCTCCTACTAAAAGTCAAAGAAAAATAGAGAAAAAGAGATCCCAAGTGTGTTGAAATGACTTGAAGGCCACCTCTATTTATACTAAAACGTTGAGCACAAGTGGGGTTTATTTGGTTGCTAGCCGACCTTGACAAATTGTCCCATAACACAAATAAATTCATATCTCCATGAATACTTATCGAAATTGGATGGTCTTTAGATCAATCCTACACCTCTCAATGAGAGGGATCTAAGAAAAATATTAGCTTCCATTAATAAGATGACACGAATGGAGTTTGGCCCTAGTTGCCAATTTTAACACTCCCTCTCAGCTAGGGAGAACTCCATCTGCTGATTCATATGTCTGACTGTACTATCTCTCCCATCAGTGCCCTGCAATGCTCTGCTCTAATGAGCTCTGCTTTTCTCTACTCTGTGCTGCTCTGCTGAACCATGAAGAAGAAGAATTGATCGATAATGTCTCATACCATTCTCTACTAACCCTAAGTCAATTTCATCTGAAGAGAGTATGTCACATCACTCTTACTGGCTCGAAGTCAGTTTTGTTGATCCCAGATAAATATCACAAGAGAGTGTCTCAAACCACTCATACTGATCCTAGATCAGTTTCATTGATCCCATATCAATGGAGGTCATCATAACATAGGGAGTACGATAAATACATCGATGTGTCCATCGATAGTACTACTATGGTCCCTAACCCCATTTCCATACTCATTGATCAGATGAAAGGTACTTCACATGAGCCTCAGATTGCATGGGTAGGATGCCTCAACAGGAAAACTAATCATCCTATCCACAGGAGAATGAATAATCATGCCCCATAGTCGCCATAGGAGAACTAATCATCCCAGCCCATAGGAGAACTAATCATCCTATTTCACAGTTGCCACGGTAGAACTAATTATCCCAGCCCGTAGGAGAACTAATCATCTTGTTCCACAGTTGCCACGGGAGAACTAATCATCCCGGCCCACAGGAGAACTAATCATCATGTTCCACAGTTTCCATGGGAGAAGTAATCATCCTAGCCCACAGGAGAACTAATCATCCTATTCCATAGTTTCCATGGTAGAACTAATCATCCCAGCCCCCCAGAGCTCCCAGAGCTCAATGCATTCAACATGCAAGACCCTTATAAGAAGGTCTCTTAATGACACCAAGTCATTCGAGAAAGTCATAGATTTGACCTTTCCCTAGGGCTTTGACAAAATCTCTTTGACCTGTACATTAGTCTCAATGCGATGGAGCCTCCTCGCTCATCGACTTACCATATCCCAGATAAGGTATTATCTTATGTCTATTTGCTGGAGAAAACATCAAATACATGATTCCTCTTTAATTGAATCCCCCCTCTGGTTGTCACAGAGAATCACAGTGGTATTCATCATGTGTACAAACATCTCACTTAAGAGCTTCTGCAACCATGCAACTTCACACAATATCATACTCGTAGCTATGTATTCGGTCTCGGGGTGCTTATAGCAACTGACTTCTACTTCCTGCTCATCCATGATATCAAAGTAGAATCCAAAGAGAACCAACACTGAGAAGTGCTCTAGTGATCCTCCACACTGCCTGCCCAGTTAGCATTTGAATAATCATGCAGTTTCATATTTCGGTAGTGTATCTCAATCCATGAGAGATTGTGCCCCAAAGATATCTCAAAAGATTCATGGCACCAATCCAGTGAGGCTCAACCAACTATGGTCTCACCATGCTAACTGCAAAACATATGTTCGAATGTGATTTCGCCAAGAACATCAACACGAATGAGTTTATGAAACTCAGAGGCATTTCCCAAATCTAGTCCGACATCACTACCATATAACTTCTGAAAGTTAAGATCCTAGAGGTAGTCACAGGCTTGCAGTTTATCATTCCACATCTGGAATCCAACTCCCTCTTACTTCTACAAATGAGAGGGTCTGCACCTGTCAGAAATAGGTCCTCCTCATAAGGTGTCGGTATGAGAGGTCTATCATCCACAACCTTCAGGGAATGGCTTGGATCAGTTTCACTCCTAGTGAATCTCAGCTTCATCAGACAGTTATCAATCCTCTCATACTACGCCCGGGGAGTTTTGCTTCAATCCATAAAGGGCTTTCTTCCACCTGTATACATGAGATTCCCAAATCTCAAACTCCTCGGGTTGTTCCAAACTTGTGGACCTGCTGCATGAGGGGAATGGTCCCCTTATAAGATTTTCCTTCGGTACATCTCAGACATGTACCTTCATGCTCTTCTTGAATTCAAGCATCCCTATCACCATCTGACTCACATCGGGTAGGGCCCCATAGGTAGACCTCCAGTGTTATAGATGTGATATGTCAATTGACATGATCCCCAATGAACCATCCTGCAACTTGATACAAATTTCCAACCCTGAACCCATGAGAAAAAGCATCTTTGAAAATTCTATTTTTAACATGTACCTTTCCATCGATGAATGCCACCTTGAAACCTTTGACTTCCATTTCTAAGATGGACACTAGGTTCTTCTTGAGATTAGGTACATAAAATATATTTTTTAAATGAATCGAGTTACCCTCCTTCAATTGAGGGGTAACATTCCCTACACCCTTTCTAGGATAGGTGGCATCGACTCCAAGAATAATCCCACAAATGTTTCCATCTCTACCAAATTAGAGAGTGTACCCTACTATCCAATGAAGTGCCTTGAAGCACTACAATCAATAAGCCAAATTCCCAAAGAATCTGAAGGAGACAGCTAATACAAGATAATGCTTCTTTATCTTATCAAAAACAACATTTGATTCTTCATACCTGGGGTTCCTTACCTTCTTTTTTTTTTCAATAGTCAGCCATTTCCTTGATGACTTGCATTACCTGTCATTCCTTTGATCATTGAAGATGTCCCTGGAATGATTGTTATCTTCAACAAGAGATGTGTCTCTGCCATTCAGACACTCCTTTGCATAATGGCCGAACTTATTGCAAACAAGGCATATGCCTTTCCTTCCACCCTTAGATCTGGACTTCCCAATGAAGTGATCTTTAGGTAGGCCATTAGAAACTTCAGTTGTTCCATTCTAATAATATTCTCTGCTTCGACTTCACCCTTGGTGAATTTGAAGAGGGATGAGGAATCCATTGATCCTTTTTTTTCTTTCCCAACTGTCTTCAGTGATTTCTCTTTCACTCTTGCTTGGGCATTGTCTTCACCTCAACTCTGATACCATGTTAATTTTAAGCATGTTCTATGCTTAGAGAGATTTATTTCAATTTTCACAGTTAGCTCAATATCTTTTCCAGATTAGCAATCACATCAGCATTAAAGTAAATTGCAGATAGAACATAAACATAAATTGTGGAAGACAAGCCAAGACAAGAGGACACAAGATGTGGCGCTAGCCAAGGACAAACCCCAATGTAGGGAAACCCTTGATCAATTCTTCTTATATGTTCTTCAATAGTTCAGTAGAGAGAGAGGGAGATAATAAGTTTACAACAAAAATCAACACTTTGACTTATCTATATAAGAGCATAGATTATCTCTAAGAAGATGATACATGAGATCAGTTGAAGACATGTTGCTTCAAATGATTCTCCAAGGTAACTCCTTCACCTATCTTTGTGTTACATTTCATCATCATGCTACACCTCACCATGGTGCACCATGCTGAACCCATCATCACTATGCTGCATCTCATCACGCTTCATTAATCATGACTGCACCCATCACAGTATTGCATTATGTTCCATTGATGCACCATGTTACTATACTGACCTATGTGTTGGCTGCATCTTGCTTTCTTGTTGTCCCTTGCTTGCTTTTTTTCCCTAGTATACTTGTTGTCCTTAGCATGCTTGTTGTTGCATGCTAGTTGTCCCTTGCATGCTAGCTGTAACATTGCATGCTTGGTGTAGTTGCTACTATGTACCATACAACTATCCCAATGTTAGCTAGTTGTCCCTTGCATGTTTCTCTCTTTTAGAGATAGATGCTCTCGTTGTTCCAGCAATTCCAAGCAGTTCTGGCTATTCGGGTTGTTCCCAGCAGTTCCGGCAGTTCTAGTTGTTCCTAGCTGTTCTCGCAGTTCTGGTTGTTCCCAGCAGTTTCGGCAATTTCAATTGTTGCCGGTAATTCCGGCAATTCCAACTATTCCTGACAGTTTCGGCTTCTGCATTCTGCATCCGATTTCCTGCCTATTCCAGTTGTTCTAACAGTTTTGACAATCCTGGCAGTTCCCGACAGTTTTGACAGTTCTAGCAATTCTTGCTATTTTGGCTATTCCCAGTAGTTCTGACAGTTCTGGCAGTTCTGGCTATTCCCAGTAGTTCCAGTAGTTCTGGAAATTCCGACTATTCCTGACAGTTTCGACAGTTCCCAGTAGTTCTGGCAGTTCCAGCTTTTCCCGGAAGTTCCCGCTTTTTCCCTTTGGATTAGGACAACGTTATCCCTTAGGATCTCTCCTCCTACTAAAAGCCATAGACAAGTAGAGAGGAAGAGATCCCAAGTGTGTTGAGATGACTTGAAGGCCACCTCTATTTATACTAAAACGTTGAGCACAAGTGGGGCTTATTTGGTTGTTGGCCAACCTTGACGAATTGTCCCATAACACAAATAAATTCATATCTCCATGAATACTTATCGGAATCGGATGATCTTTAGATCAATCCTACACCTCTCGAAGAGAGGGATCTAAGAAAAATATCAACTTCAATTAATAAGATGACCCAAATGGATTTTGGCCCTAGTTGCCAATTTTAACACTTCCTCTCAACTAGGTAGAACTCCATCCGCAGATCCATATGTCCGACTGTACTATCTCTGCCATCAGTGCCCTGCACTGCTCTGCTCTACTGAGCTCTGTTGAACCATGAAGAAGATGAATTGATCAAGAATGCCTCATACCATTCTCTATTGACCCAAAGTTAGTTTCATCTAAAGAGAGTGTGTCACATCACTCTTACTAACCCGAAGTCAGTTTTATTGATCTAAGGTCAATATCACAAGAGAGTGTCTCAAACCACTCATATTGATCCTATATCAGTTTCATTGATCCCATATCAATGGAGGTCATCCTAGCATAGGGATTATGGTAGGTACATCGATGCGTCCATGGATAGTACTACTATGGTCCCTAACCCCATTTCCTTTCTCATTGATCAGATGAGAGGTACTTCCCATGAGTCCCAGACTCCATGGGTAGGATGCCTCGACAAGAGAACTAATCTTCCTTTCCACAGGAGAAAAAATCATCTTGCCCCACATTCTCCATGGGAAAACTAATCATCCCGGCCCACAGGAGAACTAATCATTATTTTTCACAGTTGCCACGGGATAACTAATAATCCCGACCCATAGGAGAACTAATCATCCTGTTCCATAGTTCCCACAGGAGATCTAATCATCCCGGCCCATAGGAGAACTAATCATCCTGTTCCACAATTTCCATGGGAGAACTAATCATCCCGGCCCACAAGAGAACTAGTCATCCTGTTCCATAGTTGCCATAGGAGAACTAATCATCTTGTTCCACAGTTTCCACAGGAGAACTAATCATCCCGGCCCACAGGAGAATTAATCATCCTATTCCATAGTCACCACGAGGTATCACAGGGGAAGGTTGAACTTGTCATCTTGTATGTAGTGCACCACTAGGAGAGGGTGAGTCGCCCTGTGGAAGTATGTTTCTCCAGTAAGTACCCCAAGCCACCAGAACTCCCAGAGCTCAATGCATGCAACATGTAGGACCCTTATAAGACGATTTCTCAACAACTCCAAGTCATTCAAGAAAGTCACAGATTTGACCTTTCCCTAGGGCTTTGACAAAATCTTTGTGACCTGTACATCAGTCTCAATGCAATGGAGCCTCTTCGCTCATCGACTTACCATATCCCAGATAAGGTAGTATTTGATATCTGCTAGAGAAATCATCAAATATGAGCTTCCTCAATAATTGAATCCCCCCTCTGGTTGTAACAAAGAATCACGGTGGTATTCATCATGTGTACAAACAGCTCACTTAAGAGATTCTGAAACCATGCAACTTCACATGAAATCATACTCGTTGCTATGTATTCAGTCTCAGTGGCACTTATAGCAACTAAATTCTACTTCCTGCTCATCCATGATATCGAAGTAGAATCCAAAGAGAACCAAAATTGAGAAGTGCTCTAGTGATCCTCCACACTGCCTGCCGAGTCAACATTCAAATAATCATGTAGTTTCATATTTCCAGCAGTGTATCTCAATCCATGAGAGATTGTGCCCCGAAGATATCTCAAAAGATTCTTGGCACCAATCTAGTGAGGCTCAACCAAATATGAGCTCACCATTCTAATTGCAAAACATATGTCCAAATGGAAGTTCACCAAGAACATCAACACAAATGAGTTTATGAAACTTAGAGGCATTTCCCAAATCTGGTCCCACATCACTACCATATAACTTCTAAAAGTTAAGATCCTTGAGGTATTCACAGGCTTGCAGTTTATCATTCCACATTCGAAATCCAACTCCCTCTTACTTCTACAAATGAGAGGGTCTACACCTGTCAGAAATAGGTCATCCTTATAAGGTATTGGTCTGAGAGGTCTATCACCACAAACTTTGGGTAATGGTTTGGATCAGTTTCACTCCTAGTGAATCTCAGCTTCATCAGATAGCTATCAATCCTCTCATACTATGCCCGGGCTGTTTTCCTTCAAGCCATAAAGAGCTTTCTTCCACCTGTATACATGATATTCTCGATCATGAATCTCAAACTCCTTGGGTTGTTCCAAAGCTATGGACCTATTGCATGAGGGGAATGGTCCCCCTATAAGATTTTCCTTCGGTACATCTCAGACATGTACCTTCATGCTCTTCTTAAATTTAGGCATCCCTATCACCATCTGACTCACATCGGGTAGGGCCCCATAGGTAGAACTTCAGTGTTATAGATGTGATATGTCAATTGACATGATCCTGAATGGACTATCCTGCAACTTGATACAAATTTCCAACCTTGAACCCATGAGAAAAAGCATCTTTGAAAATTCTATTTTTTAACACGCACCTTTCCATCGATGAATGCCACCTTGAAACCTTTGACTTCCATTTCCAAGATGGACACCAAGTTCTTCTTGCGATCATGTGCATAAAAGAGATTTTGTAAATGAATCAAGTTACCCTCCTTCAATTGAGGGGTAACATTCCCTACACCCATTCTAGGATAGGTGGCATCAGCTCCAAGTATAATCCCATGATTATTTCCATCTCTACCAAATTAGAGAGTGCACCCTATTATCCAATGAAGTGCCTTAGAGCACTACAATCAATAAACCAGATTCCCAAAGAATTTGAAGGAGAGGGCCAATACAAGATAATGCTTCTTTATCTTATCAAAAACAACATTTGATTCTTCATACCTGGGGTTCCTTGCTTTTTTTCTTTTCAAGAGTCAGCCTTTTCCTTGATGACCTACATTACCTGTCATTCCTTTGATCATTGAAGATGTCCCTGGAATGATTGTTATCTTCATCAAGAGATGTGTCTCTTCCATTCGGACACTCCACATAATGGTCGAACTTATTGCAACCAAGGCATCTACATTTCCTTCCACCCTTAAATCCAGACTTCCCAATGAAGTGATCTTTAGGTAGGCCATTAGAAACTCTCGCTGCGCCATTCTAATAATATTCTCTACTTTAACTTCACCCTTGGTGAATTTGAAGAGGGATGAGGAATCCATTGATCCTATTTTTTTTCTTTCCCAACTATCTTCGGTGATTGCTCTTTCACTCTTTCTTGGGCATTGTCTTCACCTCAGCTCTGATACCATGTTAATTTTAGGTATGTTCTATGCTTAGAGAAATTTATTTCAATTTTCACAGTCAGCTCAATATCTTTTCCAGATTAGCAATGACATTAGCATTAAAGTAAACTGTAGATAGAACATAAACATAAATCACAGAATACAAGCCAAGACAAGAGGACATAAGATGTGGTGCTAGCCAGGGACAAACCCCAATGTGGGGAAACCCTTGATCAGTTCTTCTTATATGTTCTTCAATAGTTCAATAGAGAGAGAGAGATAGTACGTTTACAACATAAGTCAACATTTTGAATCATCTAGATAAGAGCATAGATCATCTCTAAGAAGATGATACATGAGATCAGTTGAAGACATGTTGCTTCAACTGATTCTCGAAGGTGACTCCTTCACCCATCATTGTGTTGCATTTCCACATCATGTTGCACTTCACCACGCTATGCCATGTTGCACCCATCATCACTATGTTGCATCTCATCACTCTTCATTAATCATGACTGTACCCATCACTACACTGCATTATGTGCCATTGCCGCACCGTGTTGCCATACTGACCTATGTGTTGGCTACATCTTGCTTGCTTGCTTGTTATCCCTAGCATGCTTGTTGTCCTTAGCATGCATGTTGTTGCATGCTACCTGTCCCTTGCATGCTAGCTGTAACATTGCATGCTTGGTGTATTTGCTACTAAGTACCATAAAACTGTCCCAATGTTATTTAGGTGTCCCTTACATGTTGTTCTCCTTCGGAGACAAATGCTTTAGCTATTCTAGCAGTTCTTGGCAGTTCCAGCAGTCCTGGTTGTTCCCAGCAGTTCCAGAAATTCCAGCTATTCCCGGTAGTTGCGGCAGTTCCAGCGATTCCAGTTGTTCCTAGAAGTTCTAGCTTCTGCCCTCTGTGTTAGATTTATCACCTATTCCGGAAGTTCCGGTAGTTTCAGCAATCCCGGCAGTTCTAGCAGTTTCGGTAATCTCGACAATTCCGGCAATTTTGGCTATTCCCGGCAGTTCCAGCTGTTCTGACAGTTCCAACTTTTCCCAACAATTCTGGCAGTTCCCAGAAGTTCCAACAGTTCCAACAGTTCCGCCAATTCCAGATATTCCTGGTAGTTCCAACAGTTCTGACAATTTCAGCTATTCCCGGCAGTTTTGGCAATTTCGGCTATTCCCGACAGTTTCAACAGTTCCCGACAATTTCAGGTTTTCTTGGCAGTTATGAATTTTCCTAGCAATTTTGGCTTCTACCCTCTAGATTAGGACAGCATTATCCCATAGGATCTCTCCTCCTACTAAAATCCATAGACAAGTAGAGAGGAAGAGATCCCAAGTGTGTTGAAATGACTTGAGGGCCATGTCTATTTATACTAAAATGTTGAGCACAAGTGGGGTTTATTTGGTTGTTGGCCAACCTTGACGAATTGTCCCATAGCACAAATAACTTCATATCTCCATGAATACTTATCGGAATTGGATGATCTTTAGATCAGTCCTACACTTCTCGATGAGAGGGATCCAAGAAAAAAATTAGCTTCCATTAATAAGATGACCCACATGGATTTTGGCCCTAGTTTCCAATTTTAACACTCCCTCTCAACTAGGGATAACTCCATCACTGATCCATATGTCTGACTGTATTATCTCTGCCATCAGTGCCCTGCACTACTCTTCTCTGTTAAGCTCTGCTTTGCTCTACTCTACTCTACTCTGCTAAACCATGAAAAAGAAGAATTGATCGAGAATGTCTCATATCATTCTCTACTGACCTGAAGTCAATTTCATCTGAAGAGAGTGTGTCACATCACTCTCACTGGCCCAAAGTCAATTTTATTGATCCCAGATCAATATCACAAGAGAGTGTCTCAAACCACTCATACTGATTCCATATCAGTTTCATTGTTCCCATATCAATGGATGTCATCCTAGCATGGGGAGTACGGTAGATACATTGATGCATCCATTGATAGTACTACTATGGTCCCTAACCCCATTTCCCTACTCATTGATCAGATGAGAGGTACTTCCCATGAGTCCCAGATTGCATGGGTAGGATGCCTCGACTAGAGAACTAATCATCCTATTCACAAGAAAACGAATCATTCTACCCCACAGTCGCCACGAGAGAACTAATCATCCCAACACACAGGAGAACTAATCATCCTGTTTCACAGTTGCCACGGGAGAACTAATCATCCCAGCCCACAGGAGAACTAATCATCATGTTCTATAGTTGCCACGGGAGAACTAATCATCATGTTCCACAGTTGCCACCGGAGAACTAATCATCCCGGCTCGTAGGAGAACTAATCATCTTGTTCCAGAGTTTCCATGGGAGAACTAATCATCCCAACCCATATGAGAACTAATCATCCTATTCCACAGTTGCCACGGGAGAAATAATCATCCTAAACTAAAGGAGAACTAATCATCCTATTCCATAATCGCCATGGGGTATCATAGGGGAAGGTTGAACCTATCATCTTGTACATAGCGCACCACCAGGGGAGGGTGAGTTGCCCTGTGATCATATGTTGCTCCAGTAAGTACCCCAAGCCCCCAAAGCTCCCATATCTCAATTCATGCAACATGCAGGAACCTTATAAGAAGGTCTCTCAATGACTCCAAGTCGTTCGGGAAATTCACAGATTTTACCTTTCCCCAAGGCTTTGACAAAATCTTTGTGACCTGTACATCAGTCTCAATGCAATGGAGCCTCTTCGCTCATCGACTTACCATATCCCAGATAAGGTAGTATCTGATGTCTATCTATTGGAGCAATCTTCAAATACGAGATTCCTCAATAATAGAATCCCCCCTCTAGCTATCACAGAGAATCATAGTGGTATTCATCATGTGTACAAATAGCTCACTTAAGAGCTTCTGCAACCATGTAACTTCACATGAGATCATACTCGTAGCTATGTATTTAGTCTTGACAATGCTTATAGCAACGGACTTCTGCTTCCTGCTCATCCATGATATCGAAGCAAAATCCAAAGAGGACCAACGCTAAGAAGTGCTCTAGTGATCCTCCACACTGCCTGCCCAGTCAGCATTCGAATAATCATGCAGTTTCATATTTTCGGCAATGTATCTCAATCCATGAGAGATTGTGCCCCGAAGATGTCTTAGAAGATTTGTGGCACCAATCCAATGAGGCTCAACCATATATGAGCTCACCATGCTAACTGAAAAACATATGTCTGCACAGAAGTTCACCAAGAACATCAACGTGAATGAGTTTATGAAACTCAGAGGAGTTTCCCAAATCTGGTCTGGCATTACTACCATATAACTTCTAAAAGTTA
Organism: Pinus taeda; assembly: GCA_000404065.3. Taxonomy (NCBI): domain Eukaryota; kingdom Viridiplantae; phylum Streptophyta; class Pinopsida; order Pinales; family Pinaceae; genus Pinus; species Pinus taeda. The sequence goes on along the minus strand of APFE030594118.1, from coordinate 24,862 downwards.
AGATCCTTGAGGTAGTCACAGGCTTGCAGTTTATCATTCCACATCTGGAATCCAACTCCCTCTTAATTCTACAAATGAGAGGGTTTGCACCTGTCAGAAATAGGTCCTCCTCATAAGGTGTTAGTATGAGAGGTCTATCATACACAACCTTCAGGTAATGGCTTGGATCGGTTTCACTCCTAGTGAATCTCAGCTTCATCAGACAGCTATCAATCCTCTCATACTACGCCCGGGGTGTTTTGCTTCAATCCATAAAGGGCTTCCTTCCACCTGTATACATGAGATTCCCAATCACGAATCTGAAACTTTTCAGGTTGTTCCAAACTTGTGGACTTGCTGCATGAGGGGAATGGTCCCCTTATAAGATTTTCCTTCATGCTCTTCTTGAATTCAAGCATCCCTATCACCATCTGACTCACATCGGGTAGGGCCCCATAGGTATACCTCCAATGTTATAGATGCAATATGTCAATTGACATGATCCCCAATGAACCATCCTGCAACTTGATACTAATTTCCAACCCTGAACCCATGAGAAAAAGCATCTTTGAAAATTCTATTTTTTAACACGTACCTTTCCATCGATGAATGACACCCTGAAACCTTTGACTTCTATTTCCGAGATGGACACCAGGTTCTTCTTGCGATCAGGTACATAAAAGAGATTTTGTAAATGAATCGAGTTACCCTCCTTCAATTGAGGGGTAACATTCCCTACACCCTTTCTAGGATAGGTGGCATCAGCTCCAAGAATAATCCCACGAATGTTTCCATCTCTACCAAATTAGAGAGTGCACCCTACTATCCAATGAAGTGCCTTGAAACACTACAATCAATAAGCTAGATTCTCAAAGAATCTGAAGGAGAGGGCCAATACAAGGTAATGCTTATTTATCTTATCAAAAACAAGATTTGATTCTTCATACCTGGGGTTCCTTGCTTCTTTTTTTTTTGAAGATTCAGTCATTTCCTTGATGACCTGCATTACCTATCATTCATTTGATCATTGAGGATGTCCTTGGAATGATTTTTATCTTCATCAAGAGATATGTCTCTGCCATTTGGACACTCCTTTGCATAATGGCTGAACTTATTGTAACCAAGGCATCTACCTTTCCTTCCACCCTTAGATTCGAACTTCCCAATGAAGTGATCTTTAGGTAGGCCATCAGAAACTTCTAATGCACCATTCTAATAATATTCTCTTCTTCGACTTCACCCTTGGTGAATTTGAAGAGGGATGAGGAATTTGTTGATCCCTTCTTCTTTTTTTGCCTTTCCCAACTGTCTTCGTTGATTTCTCTTTCACTCTTGCTTTGGCATTGTCTTCGCCTCAGCTCTAATACCATGTTAATTTTATGTATGTTCTATGCTTAGAGCAATTTATTTCAATTTTCACAGTTAGCTCAATATATTTTCTAGATTAGCAATGACATCAGCATTAAATTAAACTGCAGATAGAACATAAACATAAATCGCAGAGCACAAGCCAAGACAAGAGGACACAAGATGTGGTGTTAGCTAGGGACAAACCCCAATGTGGGGAAACCCTTGATCAATTCATCTTATATGTTCTTCAATAGTTCAATAGAGAGAAAGAGAGAGAGAGATAGTATGTTTACAACATAAGTCAACACTTTGACTTATCTAGATAAGAGCATAAATCATCTCTAAGAAGATGATACATGAGATCAGCTGAAGACAAGCTGCATCTAATCACATTTCATTAATCATGACTATACCCATCACTGTATTGCATTATGTGCCATTATTGCACCATGTTTCCATACTGACCTATGTGTTGGTTGCATCTTACTTGCTTGTTGTCCCTTGCTTGCTTGTTGTCCTTAGAATGCATGTTGTTCTTGGCTTGCTTATTGTTGCATGTTAGTTGTCCTCTGCATGCTAGCTGTAACATTGCATGCTTGGTGTATTTGCTGCTAAGTACCATACAACTATCCCAATGTTAGTTAGTTTTCCCTTGCATGCTATTCTCCTTCAAAGATAGATGCTCTGGCTGTTCCTGGCAGTTCCGACAGTTCTGGTTGTTCCCGGTAGTTCAGGAAATTTTGGTTGTTCCCCGTACTTCTAGTAATTCCATCTATTCCCAGCAATTCCAGCTTCTACTCTTTGGGTCAGCTTTCCCACCTGTTCCAACAGTTATAGTAGCTCCTGCAGTTTCGGTAATCCCAACAGTTCCCGGCAATTCCAACTATTCCCAGCAGTTCTGGCTGTTCTAGCAGTTCTGGCTTTCCCCGACAGTTTTGACAGTTCCCAGTAGTTCTGATAGTTCCAACAGTTCTGACAATTTTGGCTATTCCCGATAGTTTTGGCAGTTCCAAAAATTCTGGCTATTCCTAACAATTCCGACAGTTTTAGCTTTTCCCGAGAGTTCTGGATTTTCTTGACAGTTATGGCTTCTACCCTCTAGATTAGGATATCGTTATCCCTTAGGATATCTCCTCCTACTAAAATCCAAAGACAAGTAGAGAGGAAGAGATCCCAAGTGTGTTGAAATGACTTGAAGGCCACCTCTATTTATACTAAAACGTTGAGTACAAGTGGGGCTTAATTGGTTGTTGGCCGACCTTGACGAATTGTCCCATAACACAAATAAATTCATATCTCCATGAATACTTATCAGAATCGGATTATCTTTAGATAAATCCTACACCTCTCGATGAGAGGGATCCAAGAAAAATATCAGCTTCCATTAATAAGATGACCCACATGGAGTTTGGCCCTAGTTGCCAATTTTAACACTCCCTCTCAACTAGGGAGAACTCCATCTGCTGATCCATATTTCCTACTGTATTATCTCTACCATCAGTGCCCTGCACTGCTCTTCTCTGCTGAGCTCTACTCTGCTAAACCATGAAGAAGAAGAATTGATCGCGAATGTCTCATACCATTCTCTATTGACCCAAAGTCAGTTTCATCTAAAGAGAGTGTGTCACATCACTCTTACTGGCTTGAAGTTAGTTTTATTGATCGCAAATCAATATCACAAGAGAGTGTCTCAAACCACTCATACTAATCCCAGATCAGTTTCATTGATCCCGTATCAATGGAGGTCATCCTAGCATAGGGAGTACGGTAGATATATTGATGCATCCATCAATAGTAGTACTATGGTCCCTAACCCCATTTTCCTGCTTATTGATCAGATGAGAGGTACTTCCCATGAGTCCGAGACTGCACGGGTAAGATGTCTCAACATTAGAGCTAATCATCTTGTCCATAGGAGAATGAATCATCCTGCCCCACAGTCGCCACGGGAGAACTAATCATCCCAGCCCACAGGAGAACTAATCATCCTGTTTCACAGTTGCCATGGGAGAACTAATCATCCTGGCCCACACGAGAATTAATCATCTTGTTCCACAATTGCCACGGGAGAACTAATCATATCGACCCACATGGGAACTAATCATCCTGTTCCAAAGTTGCCACGGGAGAACTAATCATCCCAGCCCACAGGAGAACTAATCATCATGTTCCATAGTTTCCACAGGAGAACTCATCATCATGTTCCATAGTTGCCACAGGAGAACTAATCATCCCAGCCTATAGGAGAACTAATCATCCTATTCCACAGTTGCCACGGGAGAACTAATCATCCCGGCCCATAGGAGAACTACTCATCTTGTTCCATAGTCACCATGGGGTATCACAGGGGAAGGTTGAACCTGTCATCTTGTACATAGTGCACCACTAGGGGAGGTTGAGTGGCCCTGTGGTCGTATGTTGCTCTAGTAACTACCCCAAGCCCCCCATAGCTCCCAGAGCTCAATGCATGCAACATGCAGGACCCTTATAAGAAGGTCTCTCAATGGCTCCAAGTCACTAGAGAAAGTCACAGATTTGATCTTTCCCCGGGGCTTTGACAAAATCTCTGTGACCTGTACATCAGTCTTAATGCGAAGGAGCCTCCTTGCTCATTGACTTACCATATCATAGATAAGGTAGTATCTGATGTCTATTTGCTGAAACAATCATCGGATACGGGATTCCTCAATAACCAAATCCCCCCTCTGGTTGTCACAGAGAATCATAGTGGTATTCATCATTTGTACAAACAACTCACTTAAGAGCTTCCAAACATGAAATGAAAATCAAATTCTTTGCTCAAACTTGGTACATATAGTATGTTGTTGAGATGAACGTTTTCACCCAATTACAACTCAATGGAAGTTTTCCCGACACCTATTGTTGTCTCCAAGTTATACCTTTTGAGGTAGTCTTCTTTGCATTAGACTAGTGAGGTTGAAGAAATCTCCCAACATGTGCCTTGAGACACCACTATCTACTGGCAAAAAAATATCTCTATTTGCAATAGAACCTATAAGAGAAGAAACATAAAATATATCTTTAGTACCAAAATATTTAGTCTTAGTTTTCTTTGGTAGTTCACCAATGTTTTTTGTATTAGCATGTTGTTTTCCCTTTCTCTTTTTTTCATCCAATCTTTCAGGAAAATTGCTTTTATAACAACCAAATTTGTGACAATCATAACATTGAACCTTTGACATAATAATCCTTTTGTGAGGTGCAGGTCTTCTACCTTCATTCTTTCTTTGGAATCCAATTTTCTTTCTTCCTCCATCCTTCTTGAAACATGTTGCATATTCTGAAGAGTCACCTTCTTCGGTCTTTGAATCTTTCCTTTTGACATGAGCCTAAAATCTTCATGAGTACAAGTATTCCATAGTTCTTCAAACTTTGGAACTTATTTTCTAGCACATATATCTTATGCAAATGAGTCCCGTGAATCTAGTAACCATTAAGTGTTATAGTTACTGGCTCTTTTTCAAAAATGACTTCATTAATTACTTGAAGTTGGCCTCTTAATTGAGAATTCCTAATGAAATATGAGGCTATGGTGTCATTTCTTGTCATTATAACATTACAAAGCTCATCCTTCAAACTCATTTTTTGTCCAATGTTGTTGATTGTATATAATCTAATTAGGGCATCATATGTCTGCTTTGAATATTTGAGGCTTGCAACATAAGGAATCAAAAGATCTTTAATGGAGTCCATAATGATACTCATAGTTGTGATGTCATCCTTCTCATATTTTCTTTTTCCTTCAACATTTGACGATTTAGTGACCTTTCCTTTCATAATACCTAAAAGAACATTCTTTACAAGGATAAGGTAAATCCTTGTCTTCCAGGCCCTATAATTTGTAGCTCCTTCTAATTTGTTCTGATACTTATAGAGGAACCCATGATCATAAATAAGAAAATATATTGTAGATATAATACTTCTTCAAGAGTACCAAAGCTTCTTCAAGAGTGATCTCAATGTCATTTCCTTCAAGAAGGCTCTAATACCATGTTGATTTTTTTGGTACAATAGATATAAGCACTAATTTTTGAAATACTATTAATTACTTCTAATGATGTAGACCTTCTTTTAGCAATTCTAGTTTATCTTTAAGAAATTATAATTTATAAATGAAACCATAAATGCACAAGGACAATAGAGATCACAATGCACAAAGAGAACATAAGATATACCCTAGGAAAACCCACTTGGGGGAAAAACATAGCAACCTTTTCCCTAGAGAAATTATTTAGTTCAAAAAGAGATACATCTAATGTTGTTATTAAACTATGAGATCAAACAGATCAATAAGCTATGGTAAAACCTAGTTAAGAATCCCTCTATTCAAGTCAAGTTAATTGAAACTTATGCCCTCTCTGATCTGCTTATGCCAAATTTAGGTCTCCAAGAATGTGCCCAGAAACTCAACCTCCCCAGAATTTCATCCTACTTAGAATATGTTGCCCATAAACTACTTCCCATAAACTATCCATAAACACATGTGCAAGCTAGAAAAGAGATAAATCCACACGTGCAATTTGGAGAGATGATATTCATCCTTCTTATCCTTCTTTTCCTTCTCTTGGATACCCAGAAGATGTCTTTCTTGTGTGAGGTCAAATGGTACCCTATGGGGGAGGTTGACTGTTATTTATATATTGTTAGTCCTTTGGAAATAGGCATGTCTCTTCATTGGGAACAAATTGAATTGGGGGAGGGTCGACTTGACTAGCTTGGAGCCAAAAATTCAAAATTTAAATTTCAAAATTTTCTATTTTAAATCTGACATGAGAAACATTTCTTATAATAATTATTTTAAGGGCTAGTCAAAGAAAATGACATGAAGAACATGTAATACAATTACATTATATATTACAAGGGATAAAATGTAAATTAGTAAAGTTGACCACAACAACAAAATTCAACACCTAAGATGATCTGGACTTAAATAGGAATGCAACAAATTATAGAGATAACAATAAACATAACTATGCAGCGGAAATAATACTTCATTTCATTAATATAAAATACTGAAATATGCTTACAAACAGTAATGGAAATAAACCAGCTAGGCGGTGGTAGCTTATCTCTGAGAAGAGAGGTGGTGGCTACATTCCTCTAAACTATGTTACAATGAGGCTCGAAGGCCTATTTATTGTTGAGAAACAATGGAAAACTCTTCACATCCCAAAACCTAACCCTAGAAGATGAAACGCCAAATTGTGGGCCCTGTTTGGGTAAATAGGTACATCAATTTCCCGGGGTCGTAAATTTGGCATACGATCTCCGTTTGACGTGTATGATAGCTCGTTAGAAAGATCTATCCGAGAAATACCACTTTGGGAAAGGCAACATCAGTCCATGGACCCATGTTGCCCCCATATTTCCCAAAAAAACATCGTTTAAGGCCTCAAAACGGCTCCAGAAGTTCAGGACCCGAAAAACTGCTAAAAATAGTAAACTGTGCTACAATTTAGGAAACTTAAAAAACTGAAAGAGACAATTCCGGGGGTCCAAATGGGATAGGTGGGTGGCCACCAACATCCACCTGGATCATTCTTCCCCCCTTAGGAAGCAATGGTCCCCATTGCATTGAGTTCCTCCATCTGTTGAACTTGTCCTGCAATCTCTGATGTGTCCAATAATGGTGGTGTTAGTGTCAGTCTTTCCAGCCTTCCTCCAGCGATCAAATGTGCTCTTACAAAGTGATTTTGAAGTGTCAAGGTCAAATTTTGTCATTTCAAAGAGTTTTCAAGCAAAATTTGGTCACTAGGCATTAGGCCTAGGGTTTGCTTTCACTCCTTCTAAAGTTGTCCAAATGGCGGTCTATGTCATCATTTAGCTGAGTCTATCATCATTCATAGGGTTTTCATTATCATTTCAGTGTCTAATGAGTCATTTCACACCTTGTTCATGCTTCAGTTGTGCCTTGGCAAGTTCATTTCCCTCTCCTAGGGTTTTGAAGCCAATTTCTCTTGGATGGTCAAATCAATGGCAAAACTTGTTTCCTGATGTTCATACACCTTCCCCTATCCTTAAAGTACCATATCAAACACTTCCCATCCCTTAGATCCGCCAAATTTCTCATTTTTCCACAAACCCTAGTTTCTAGCTACAACCTGGCAATTTTCTAGGTTGGGCCTGTGTTTTTCCCTTTCAGACCCTTTCCCATAACTCAATCTCTGAGATTCCACTTTCCCCTGCTCCCTAACATCCCTCCCCACTCCCAAAAATTTCCCCAAGAATTTAGAAGCCCCCTATCCCCTTAATTTCGCTCAATTTCGACAAAATTCCTTGTTTCACACATCGGGACAAGTCGCACTCAAATGATGTTCCAAAGAAATAAAAGATGAATTTGGGAAAACTGAGAGATGTTTTTGTCCAGAACATGCCAAAGAAGAAAATCCTCCTTCACTTTTTGCGCAGGTGTCATGGTTTGAGAGAAATGTCGAGACTTTTGTTTCCTTAGGAGAATCAAAGACACCTCTGAAGTGACCTTGGGAAAATCAAGTTTTCTCCTAGCTTGGTTGGCCAAATGATTCGCTTGATGGGTAAAATGATAACTAGACACAAAGAGATTTCTAATGAGCTATCATGAGCTCAATTTGGGGTTGAGGAAGGCATTCAAAAGTTGACTGCAACAACACTCTTCCTTGAGGCATCCTCATTTGGCACTTTTGACCAGTCTTGGGAGATTTGATTTTTGACAGGTCAAATTAACTCCAAATTGAAAAATTCGAGTTGGGTTGGAAATTAGACTCAAATACCTTTCCAACAAGCTATCCTACGCCCGATTCCAACACCAGGAAGGCCTCCAAAAGCCTCCTGAAAAAGCGCGACCCGTTGAGCCAGGCGCGCGACCCGTCAGGAGGCTGCTTGCAGTGTATTTTTTCAACGGGCGCGACCCGTCAAGCGTGCGTGACCCGTTGGGCGAGGTGCGCGACCCGTCAAGCTGTCTCCCTGCTGTTAGTTTCAGTCTTTCCAGCCTTCCTCCAGTGATCAAATATGCTCTTACAAAGTGGTTTCAGAGTGTCAAGGTCAAATTTTGTCTTTTCAACGAGTTTTCAAGCAAAATTTGGTCACTAGGCATTAGGTCTAGGGTTTGTTTTAACTCCTTCTAAAGTTGCCCAAATGTCAGTCTATGTCATCATTCAGCTGAGTCTATCATCATTCATAGGGTTTTCATTATCATGTTAGTGTCTAATGAGTCATTTTACATCTTGTTCATGCTTCAGTTGTGCCTTGGCAAGTTCAAAATTTCCCTCTCCTAGGGTTTTGAACCAAATTTCCTCTTTGGCACGGTCAAATCAATGGAACTTGTATCCCAGATGGTTCATACACCTTCCCCTATCCTTAAAGTACCTTTCAACACTTCCCATCCCTTAGATCCGCCAATCCTCATTTTTCCACAACCCTAGTTTTCTAAGCTACAACCTGGCAATTTCTAGGTTGGGCCTTGTGGTTTTCCTTTTGGACCTTTCCCTCACTCAATCTGATATCCACTTCCCCTGCCTTCCTAAATCCCTCTCCCAAAATTCCCCAAGAATTTAGAAGCCCCCTATCCCCTTCATTTCGCTTCATTTCGACCAAAACCCTTGTTCCACACATCGGGATAAGTTTCACTAAAATGGTGTTTCTGAGCAATCAAAGATGACATTTTCAAAACTGAGAGAGGTTTTTGTCCAAAACATGCCAAGGAAGAAAAACATCCTTCAATTTTTGCACAGGTGTCATGGTTTTAAAGAAATGTCAAAAATACCGGCGAGAACGAAGATGCTCCAAGGACGGTTGGCCAAAGCACAAAAACGAAGGAAAACGCCCGATCCACTCCAAATTTTGGCCAAAGCCTCTTTGACTGAGCATGGTACTTTATTGGGTACTCCCAGCCCAAATTTCAAGAAATTTGGAGAAAATTTTGTCATTTGTGAATTTTTTGTGCCAAACACAGGTTTTTCCCATTAACGGGTCTCACCCCCAGTGAGATCCTTTGTCCTGGCAACTCCATTTTACAAAAACTCAGCATTTCTGGATTTTTCATGAAAAGTTACACTTGCTCATCCATTACTAAGAAATTTCATCAAGTTCTGGGCCTCCAAAAGGTCAAAATACATGAAAAATTTGACTTTCTACCCATTTTCTGAGTTGCAGAAGCAGTCTTGGGAGAATTGAGTTTTGACTGGGAAAATGACCTCCAAATTCAAAAATTCCAGTTGGGTTGGAAAGTATACTCACAGACCTTTCCAACAAGCTATCCTGCACCCAATTATGATACCGAGAAGGCCTCCAAACAGAGATCCAAAGTACGCGACCCGTTGAGAAAAGGGGCGCGACCCGTTGAGGAAATGTTGCCATATTTGACCAGTTCAGCCCAGAAATTCCAGTTTTGACCTTTTTCGACTTTATGAGGTTAATGATGATTTTAATGGATGTAATTGTGACACTTTTTGGATACTTTTACTCTTGTTTAACTCTTCTAGAAGAATTTCTCATGTAAAGGGTAAAAATTGAATGTATGAACTGATTTCCAAGTTTATAGAGTCAAGTTGTTTTGACTGCCTATTTTGTAGTGCTTAGTTTAGAAGTTGTTCAAAATGCTCCTAGGATAGTGAGCTCGACCTCTAGAGGCAAGGAAAGGTGTTAGCTTGCCTATATTATGTATTTTCCTAGTCATTTTCAGGGGTTGGAAGGTTGGACTCTTCAGAGAGCAGTAGCTCATTGTATTATCTCTTGTATCTCTGCAATTT
>APFE030594117.1:0-15438 GCA_000404065.3 Pinus taeda | reverse complement strand
TATATTATTATTATTTATAAAAATAATTAATATACGAGTTAAAACATATTTATACATTTGTATATGTGTTGAGTGCTAAAGGAATACAAGCTCTTCTATGGTTTTTTAGTAGATAAGCTATGGTTTTTTTGTGAGGTCTGAATTTGTTGTTGCACAAATTTCCTTCATGTTTCCACCACATTGGTTTCACACTTAAATCATGTGGTATGGTAAGAGAAAATTCATGGCAAGCTCCTTGTGGGGAGTAGTGAAAACCCATCCTTTAAGAATGTTGTCATAAGGGATGGGAGGTTACATCTCAAGTTGTCAAATGGAAGCAACCCATCGATTGACTCCAACTTCAATTCATGCAAACAAAAACAAGACAATCCTCCACTAAAGGTGAATTCACAAAATCATATGAAAAGGAGATGCCTCCCTAAGGCATTCAAGGATCCAAAATACAAAATCAGACAAAATTGAGAGCTACATCTAGCATATGAAGGATCATGCTTTGATATGAAAGTACACCAACATTTAGCCAATGGAGAGAGAATTGGTTGGATGGATCCAACAAAAATGGAAGCTAAAGGGACACATTAGTCTCAAGTTAGGAGAAGAGGGTTTCTTTATGGTGAATTTTTCAAATCTAGAAGATAGAAATAGGGTATTAGAGAACAACTCGTATTTTTCAATAATGCAGGCCTATTCATGAAAATTTGGTAAGAAAGGTACAACTTAGAAAAGGAAAACTTCCTAGTGGCCTCAATTTGGGTTTCCCTACTTTCTCTGCCAAAATAAATTTGGGAGGAGTAAATCTTAGAAGGTATTGTAAATTGTTGCAGAATACTAAGGGGAGGCGAATCAGTATTCCTTAGCAGTTAGCACTTTTAAATCTTTTCAGAGCGTTAGTTAATTTTCAATTATTATTAATGTCTATGCAATAATAACAGTAAATAAAAGAACATAGGAGGCACAAATATTTTAGGTGGAAAAACCCCTCTGGTTCAAAAACCACTGAACACTTTTCTAATAAATTATTTAATCTTCAGCCCCAACTGAAATGAAAGCAGCAAATTCCTATAATTCTAGAAAAGCATTCTTCTCCAGCTCCCATTGGATGGACGCTCCAATGCCCGAGATTCTTCAGTAGTCAACTAAATGGATGACCCAACACCCAATGAGCTACAACTCACCCTAGCACCACCCTACCACCCTGAAGTTTTCATAGGCTTGAACCTGTTGGTGACTTCATGCACCAACCTAGCACGACCCTATAGAAGAATAATAGAAGAATGGACTCTCGTACCAAGGAAAATGGTCCACTTTACAATGATATAGAATGATGTAGAATAACAAGACACACTAGACCATAACTCCAACTATGACACAACCACCTAATGATGATCCTAGACCTCCTGACACTGCCTCTTCAACTCTTGGCAGATAGACACTTATACAACTTTTACAAAGATGCTTTTACAATGACTCTGTACAATGATACTTTTACAATGATTGTATGTAGTGCTTCCCACTTGAAGACTCCATCTAGTGAACTTATTTCTATTGTTATGAACCTTGATTGTTTCTCTTGTCATGCTACCATTTCTCACTCTTCAGAACATTAGATTATGCATTGAGTCTTGCCTTGATGAATATATAATACCTGCAAAATATCTTCAAGGAAATACCCATGACATGATAATAGCAAAACTTACCTCATCCTACAAAGCATATGTTAGTGCTAAACAAAAACAACAAGTTAGAATACAATGAACCTAATGCAATTAAGATATGAACATGCATATATAGAAGATACTTACCTGTAGCTTACCTCTGCAGCATCATTTTGCTGCACCTTGCTGTTTGCTGCCCTAGAAAGTCTGGTCCTTTGCACCCCTTGAAAACACTTGATTTAGTTTTTTCTTGCCTTTTAGGAGCACAATATTTAATATGATGTATCTATATTATTTAAAATCCCCAATATGTGATCTTAGGTTCTATATTATCCCTCTGAGTCTTCTTTCAATGCCACTAGTCTAACTCGATCTGGATTCTTCAAGTTATGCCCAATATCTCACAATGACCTAATTATGGGTTGGTTCAGTAGAGCGAACTTGTACGACGTGTTGCATGTCACTATTTCCTCCTTCAGCTCCGAAATTGATACACAAAAAACTATAGTCCATGCACTATCTTCCACTGTTTACAGAATTCCAATCCTCTTCTTAAAGAGAGAGTTATGATGATTTTCCCAAGGTAATTTCTTTGAGATGAAATTCGACAGCCTGCAAAAACCCTAACTGCCACAGATCATATATCCGAAAATATAGTGAACCAAGATCTGAAATTTGGTCAAGAAGTTCATCAAGATTTAGAATCAAATGGGTTTTAATTTCCGAATCTAAGGCTTCACATAAATTAAGTTATAGTGAAAATGTCACAATCACTACTTTTTGAGGATATATGAGATTTCTTTTTATAGAGTTGAGAGGGGCTTCTATAGAGAATGTTGTAGGGATTTTAGGAGCTTAAAAAAATTATTCATTATTGACTATTCAATGACCAAAACCAATTATGAGTGCCATGCCACAACCCCATAGGGTTTTAGCCCACTAACTGGGGTTACTAACTTCAAACATGAATATCTCTCAAACCGTGAAGAATTACTTGGCCAAATATCAACGGAAACTTCTTGACAAGTAGAATCCATCTAGAAGATCCTTGACTCAAAATAGAGTAATTTTTCAAGTAAAAATTCACTTGCAAGATTAGGGTAGCCCTTATTGCTACTTGGGTTGACATCAATGACAACCTCAGATCATCTTTAGATGAACATAAACATGATTGGATATTTTGTGAAAATATCCATAAGGAACAAAATAGGACGCTACACCTCATATGCAAGGATATGCACATCTATGAATATCTCCCAGCCACTACAAAAATAAATCATAATCTCGTACTAAGATGAATTTTGGAAACAACCTCTAGATTATAAGAAGTATCGTTCAGATTCTATAGGTGCCATGAATATGACCATCTCTTCAAGGATTGCCCCCTGAATCACATAGAGGCAACAAAATAAAATCAATAAAAAATGGATCATGAGGGTTTTTAGAAAGTCTAACATCGATAGAAAAACCCTCTAGTAAAAAATTAAGATAGCAACACCAGAGGATCCCCTTTAGTCCAAAAACTATTATGGGGCATTGACTAGAGAAGAGTGGGAAATGATAGATTAGGTATATCCTCAAGAAACAGATCAAGGGAATGGAAATGGAAAATTAAAGGCAAAATATCATAAAAGAAAAGTTCCAAAGGAATCCACAAAAAAATGCACCAATAGAGGAAATTGATATGCCAAATGTATAGGGAACAGGGAATGTGGATGAGATTAAGGAAATGGATATGGATGAAATTTCACTCTCATACCTCATTGAATAATGGATAGGTAAGGACCCAAGAAAGATACCATATCACCCAAAAAAATTGTTTAGATAGACATATATGCATTTAGATATAAAACGAATTCCACTACAAAGGGAGCAAGCTCATCCCCAACAAGTCTTGGAATCCAAACACAAAGCTTCAAATATATTTCCAAGCACGCGAAGGAAGGAAGATCAAAAAGGAGTTAATACAGGAGATAGGGATGTTCATGTCAATTCTGGATAAGTATCTCTCTTAACATAGGGGTTTTCCTCTACCCAACATCCTTCCAAATGAAGATAAATTCATTGAATCTAAGAGGCCTTAACAATCGAGGAAAAAAAGGATTCTAAAAGAAGGAATATATACAAAACTCCCTACAATAGTAACGTTACAAGAGACTAAATGTGACCATGATATGTTAGCCCCACTCTCACATTAAAAACAATTATAAGTCCAAAAATATTAAATTAATTAAATCATGAAAGTTGGATTTAATTCCTAACTCTCTAGATTAAGTTTGTTCCTCAAAGTTAGGAGTCAGTTTAGGTCTAGCTGGATGAGAGATTCTCTCCAACTAGTTAGGCTCCTAGATTAGTGTTTTGAGATATTTTATCAACCAAAGAGTCCAAGATAGATGCAATATCTTGAGACAGACTTCCTCATGTATTTATATGTATCATAATAATTATTTTAATGATATGTAGAGAGGAATCTCATGTGTTTCTTGCCATGCCTATGTTGTCTATGTCTTTGATAAATTCATCTATGTTTATTTGATTATCCTTCATGAGGTATCAGAGCATTAAGTTTCTTTGGGCCTGAAAACCATTGTTGATGGAGCTTGTTGATATTTGTGATGGAGGTCTGCATATGACCTATAGAAACCCTGATGTAGGCCACGGGTTCTAGAAGAAGGCAAACATAAGCCATGGAGGTGATATGCAACGTGGAGAACATACTCAAGAAAGATTCACAACTTGACTACCATTGGCATGATCGTCTAGTTGATATGTAGAGAAGAAATTTGGTGCAATTGGAGCAGTTATGAGAATCCAGTATAAAGTTGTCAAATTGTTGTGGCGAGTAAGTTTGGTGCGGTAATGAAATTTTTCATGCTATGAGATATGTCATCACTGGAGTAAGCCATGGGCGTTGCTGCTGAATATTTAGCGTTAAGAGTGAGATTATTTGCAGCTCATTGGAGAAATCATGGTGAAATCTTTTTCTGTGAAAATTTGGTGCGTTGTGTGTAAATCACCAAATACGCAGTGATGTGGGCATGAAGTTCAAGGTCGTAGCATTGCACCGCCAAAGGTTTGAAGTTATTTAGCTGTGGGAATCACTGGTAAGAAGTGTTTGCACTGGTTCTACACATTTTCATTGAGATCCATCTCCTTATCCATTAGAAAGGAGGCCAGAAAATAATGTTTCCTCCTTCATCACGCTTCCATTTCAACACCACACAGTTTGCAAGTTGCCTACAGTAGTTTGTTTGCAATTTGTTTATTTAAAATTTTCTTGCATTTTGATTGCAGTTTACATGTCATAGTTGTCTACCTCAATGCGCAGGGAGACACGCGGATCTTTGCATATAGATTTGTTTTTTTGCAGACTTGCAGACATACTTGAATGAAAATAATCAACAACACATCTGGTTGAACAAAACATCCAAGTTCCCATTGTAGAGCAACCTTGCATTCTTAACGAGTCCCTATTGGGAGCTTTAGACATATCCATGACCTCCCTTTCAATATCATCAACAATATTCACTGTTTGATTGGGAGAAAGAAATGGTAAAATATCTACAAGTTGGATCTTAATTCTGTGCACAACTTCCTTGGTCAATCCCTGGGCAGCCTGAGTTACATCCTTAACAATTGATTCCAAGGATTGACGTGCATTGTTTAGAGCTTCTACAAGAATAGGAACAACCACCAGTTTATCCATGATTATGCATTTCATTTGGGTCAAAATTCTCTGTATATATTCCACAACTCCCTTTGAAACCTATAACATGGTGGATGGTCAAACTTATATGCACCATTGATTAGAGCCCGAGCCCAATTGACAATAGCTGAGTTAGATATTGTTTTACCTTATGGACCCTGTTTACAAAGAGCAACCGAAGTTTAATAGTTGTTGATTCTACAAATGAAATGGCATTTGAACCTACGTGGAGGGCCAATGGATATACCATTGTGTTGGAGATATGAGTGCTGGTAAGTGGATGTTGGTTAAAATGTAGTCTTCATTCCATAAACTTTACTCAACTCTTTTATGGAAAAGTCAACATTTTCATAATTTCATTTTTGTTTTCATAATGGCACAACCCTTTATAAATACATATAAATTGGCATATTAAAAAAAAAGGTGTATGATTTATGAAATACTATGTGGGCTAATCATTATGTATGTTTTTTTTTTAAAGTGGCATATTAAAAATAAAGGGATGTTTTTGTAATGGAGTGATAAGGTGTGCCTTTTAATTTGTAAAACTTTTTTGGAGTGATAAGTGGTGGATAATTTTGGGAGATATAAGGAGTGGAATAAGAAAGAGGATTAGTGCATAAGGTGCATTATTTGTTTTTATTTTGGAGAATAAGGTAAATTATGTAATATGGAGTGATCAGTGAATTTTTTTTAGGGAAGCTCATTATTGTATTTTTGAAGTAACATTTTTACTTTTAGGAGGTTGAGTCAGTGTGCATTCAATTTTGAAGACAAGTTGTTTTAAGGGGTTGTGAGCTTGGCATTATCATTACTTGAGAAGGTGAAGGTTGATGTACTCCCATGTTTAAGAAAAATATATCCTTTTGGTGGTGATTGTGTCCTAGATCCACCCGAAATTGAATAAGGGGATCTTAGGTACACAATGAGAATGTTTGTGATGGTGCATGATTCTTAATGTTGCTTATTTTTTGTGTCTAGTTTTGAAACTATCCTTGTAATATGGTACACATGGAGTACACAAAAAATTAAACAAACGCATGCACATAATAAATTCTCTGCAAGCCTATGTAATCAAGCAACCTACAAGCAATCAAGAAATTGCAACACATAATCAAGTTGTCAACATTAGCATTCAAGAATGATTCTACATCAACATCCAATCAAGTTAATAAAGTTGTCATCTACATCAAAAACCAACTACATCAACAACATTTTCATCAATTCAAAAGACTTTTTTTGGAAAATGCACTTGCACCATTTTTTTAAAGAATAATCTCAATACAAAATTGTAACTTGCAAATCATAATTTGTAAGTTAGCTTGTAATCAAATTCAAATTGAGTTGAATTTTAAGGGTGCATTCTCGATTGAACCCGACACCCAAAATTTTAATTGATATGGAATCAATTAAACCAAGTGAGTCCATTTTTATAACTGAGTCATTCAAATCATTGTAAACGTTTCTCTTCGGTGCATTTTCGATATTATTTGAAACCCTTATTTTGATTAATCAAGTGAGCAAGTTCAAGAAAGTGCAAAGTGAAAGTAAACAAGTGCATAACATCAAGCAAGAGAGTTCAACTCTAAAGAAAGAAAATGTGATATTCAAACAACAATCAAGCCTGTTCATATCTACAACAAGTGAGCATTAGTTCTAATATTCAATTATTCAACTAAGCATCAATCAAAGAAAAAGTTTTTAACCAAGTAAGAGATAAATCAAATTCCAAAGAAAGGGAGTGTGAGTTCAAGCAAGCAAGATCAAGCATTCAAGTGAGAAAGTTCTAAAAATCAAGCAAGTATTAAAAGCAAGCAAGTTCTCAAAATCCAACAAGCATTAAAAGCAAGCGAGCTTGAGTTCCAACGAGTTCACATGGCGAAAAGAATTCAGTTGTTATAGATTCTTAACAATTTGACCCTCTCAACTGCTGAAGACATGGTGCAAATCAGCAAAGCAACTCGTTTTGATATTTCAATGAATTTACATCAAGCACATGAGACAATTGAGTTTCTTCAACTGGAGTCGCAACTACAAAGAGATGATTTGCAACAGAAGAGTGATTCTTCCAAGTCATTCAACCATACAGATGAAGATAAAGATGTTGATTCCAAGTCACTAATCCAAACAACTTCCAGTGTAGAAGTTTTCCATGATAAAATTGAACTTGTTTCTTCCAAACCAATTATCAAGTCATGGGAAGAACTCAAAAGTAACAAAAATCGATGAGGATTAGGATATGACAAAGATGACAATAACTTGCATATCCTGGATTATTCTAAGATGATCAAGTTCATTAGTGCAGGATTTCTTGATCAAGTAACATCAGCAAGTCATGGGAAATATGAAGACAAACCCGCATGCAAACATTGTCAAAGAAAAGGTCACATGGAAGATCATTGTTTTGATCTCCATCCTTGTCACCATTGTGGCAAGCATAATCACTCATTAGAGAAATGTTGCAGAAAACACTAACCAGATAGGTTAAAGATCAATTATGCATGGATTGATCCTTTGGAATGGTCATCAACAGTCAAACGATTATATAAGTTTTACAACAGAATTCAATCTCACCTATTGCAACCAACGGTCAAATGAACATGGTACTCTCATGCACCTAAAAGCAAGAGTACAACAATGAAACTCTCCTACACCTAAAGGGGGGAGTTTAGAATTCAAAAATCACATGGAGGATAAACAAATAAACATGACATTGTTCTTGTTATCCTCTTATTGTTGCATAAGAGATTCTCTCCAACTAGTTAGGCTCCTAGATTAGTGTGTTGTTGAAATATTTTCCCAACCAAAGAGTCTAAGATAGACACACTATCTTGAGACAAACTTCCTCATGTATTTATATGTATCATAAACATTATTTTAATGATAAGTAGAGAGGAATCTCAGGCCTTTTTCACCATTCCTATGTTGTGTATGTCTCTGATAAATTTATCTGTTTTTATTTGATTATCCTTGATGTGGTATCAGAGCATTAAAGTTCTTTGGGCCTGAAGACCATGTTGATCGAGCTTGCTTATATTTGTGATGGAGGTCTACATATGACCTACAAAAACCTTGATGTAGGTCTGTTAGGTCCCTATACTACTAATGTAACCCCTTATTGTTATTAGTAAAACCACCTTATTGTATTATTATGCCCATATAGTCCCCATGTTGTTATTATTATGCCCCATAGAAGCCCACTATTGTTATTTTTGTGCCCCTAAAATATTATTGTTATGTAGGCTCGAATTGTATTGGGGCCCCTTAGACTCCTATATATAGAAAGAAGGTATTGTCGTTTGTATCATCCAAGAATTTTTCATTTACGTAATGTAAAGGAGGTTTTCCCCTCGAAGAGGTTGATTTTGAATTTTTTTATCTATATTTTCTATCTTTTTGTGAGTTGGTTTCATAACATTTGGTATCAGAGCTTTGGATTCAAGGGTTTCACTGCTCCAAACAGTCCGTCATGGCATTTTCGATATAACTTTTTCTCTGTGCATTTTCAGAAGCTAAACAAAAAACCCATTTGAAACGAAAATGTTCTAAACATCGGGTCTAAATTTCAGATATTGTCTCGCTATATTTTGGAGATATAATTTGCGGAAGTTAGGGCTTTTGAAATCTCCATAATTCCATCGTAAACATGTCATCGTGGCATTTTCACTATATTTTTTTTCTACGAAAGTTCAGACCCTAAAATTAAAATTCATTTGAACCAAAATCTTGATGAAGCTTGGACCCAAATTTCCAATCTTGTTTCACTATATTATTGGATATATGGTACAAGACATTTAGGGTTTTTCCAGGCTCTTGAATTACACCCCAAACAGGTGACCTAGGTAAAATCATCATAACTTTCTCTCTTAGCATCAGATTAAAATTTTGTAAAAAGTTATAGAAAGAGGATGGCCTATAGTTTTATGTGTATCAAGTTCAGGTCCTAAGGTCAAACTAGTGGCACTTGGAAATTCGTACAAGTTTTCTCTACTGAAAAAGTATATAATTAGGTCATCGTGGGAGATTTAAAATAACTCTTCCTAGGAGAATTCAATATTGATTAGACTTGTGGTTTTGGAAAGAAGGCTCATAGAGCTATAGAAGGATGAATTTTTAGACCTTGGAGATCCAAAATTACAGAGATACAATAGATTCAATATCGAGCTCCTACAAAGTGAAAAAAGGTGTGTAATTTTCTTGAAGTTTTACATAAGTTTGGTTGAAAAATTAGTTTGAAGGAATTCAAAGGGCATGGAAGCTAATATGGATGGTATAGAAGAAAAACTTAAAGGCAACATGGAAGATTTGAAGACAAATTTGAAAAATTTGCTACAAGAAGTGCTTACTAATTGCGAAAGGGTAGTAATGGAAATTCATGATGAGAACAAAAGAAATGTTAATCATGATTTCATAGACTCTAACGTTGGATTGAAGACCCACCATGTTCCAAAGATTGATATGAGGAAGTTTGATGGCAATGATCCCGTAACATGGATACTACAGATGGAGAAATATTTCAATCTCCATAATGTGCAAAACACACAAAAAGTATGCATTGCAACTTTATATTTGGAACCAAATCAGTTTGTATGGTATCAATGGATTTTCTCTCATAAACAATTTGTCACCAAGGAAATTTTTATGGAAGAAATGATAACAAATTTTGAGGATACAAAACGAAACACCTTGTTTAGCCAATTGATAACTCTCAAACAAAAGGGTTCAATGATGGAGAACATTGAGGACTTTCAAAAATTGAATATAAGGGTAAAAGATATTTTAGAGGACCATAGGATTGATGTGTTCATAAGGACTTTAAAGGATAACATCCAACATGAGGTTCACCTTTGGGAACCTAATTCATTGAAGAAGGCATTTAAGTTGGCAAGAAAAATGGAAAGAAAAATTATGGCAACAAGGAAGCCTACCACTCTGTTGATGCCTCAAAAATCGTTGCAACAACATTGGGGAAAACCACCCGGTCCGGACCTTAAAGGCAGCTCCTTTTCCGTTTGGTGTGGTGGCTCCGACTAGGAATAATGGGACCAGTTTCCCAATAATTTGAAGATGGGATGGATAAGTGGTGGATTTCTAATATCTAATGATAATGGATGATGATTTAATCTACAAAGTAAAATTATAAACAACTAATCTATCGGGGGGAATTTCTGCTTTAGTGTAACTTTTGATGATCATTATTCACAAACAGGCATATAGATGCCTCTATTAGTAAATAAAGACATTTATTCATATGATAATTACTTTGTTCAAGTAGTTGAACAAAGTAATGATTAAAACATTATTACACTATTCTTCATATATCATTGACATAAATATGATTGAAAGAATAACATTCCTTAAACATTCAATAGTGATAAGCATAAGGACTGCTGTTAAAACACATATATATATCCAATGATAGCAAGATTAAATAAATGCCGATTCACATTAAAGAATGAAGCAAGAACATAGATAATAGTATCATATGTTATTTGGATCACTCCTGATATCAATCGCATTCAAATTCCTTCTTCTAACTTAGAAACACTTCCACAATAAAGCAATAGTGCACATATCATCAAAGCTTTCTTCGTTAAAATTCAGAATACTGGCCCAGTCTTCATAAAAAATATATCAGAAGTACAATAGTGTAACTTACTGATTTGAGTTTATACAAAAACTGAGGACCCCTTTTCCAAATGTATGAAATGGTCTATAAATACTATCTAAGCTAACTAATTATGAAATAAAAATGCTACTAGGTGGTATAACTAAATCATGAAAATCTCCTCAAAATAGGCCTGTTTGCAATCGACAGCATAATTCAATGTTTCGGATGATCTTCCTTTGGCTTGAGCTGGCAGATAGCAAGCATTGGTTGCAATTCTGGAGGGTGACTCAGAGGAGAATGCAGCTGGGCTGAATATTGGCATCGTGAATTTCAGGAATCATGTAACCGATTGCATCAGTTAAACATTTGAGCGCTACCCTTTGACTGTATTGCTTAACTAGGAAAAAAAAGGTATCCCAAGTTAAACTTTGGATGCCGGCGATTAATCTCCCATTCTTCTCCAATTCTTGATTGCATGTTTGTTCCAATGCTTTGGCTGATGGCAATTTACCTGGAGTACACTGTGAAATCAAGTTAGATAGATGAAGAGTATCATTGATTAACTCAATTAAATTACTGGTTGATAATCTGTATCTTGAGGTTTCTCTTTCTGCGTTCATCAATTGTGACTGTCATTCTAGGAAAAGGATTTCTTTATGTGACTCTAGAATTTTAGGCAGATTCGCAGCTTGCCCTTCACTGGTTTCTTGCCAAGCAAGAAAGTTGGTTAAAGTCTCATCGGCCTGTTCCAAATCCTGCCTAGCGTCGACTGATTTGTTAATTATTGATGAAGTAATTTCACATAGGGGGTCAAACAGGGAAATATTATGACATAACAATTTTAGCTGCTTAATCAATGCTTTATTGATTTGGAGAGCTTCGGACCTGAAATCTGCTAGTTGAGGAAGACCCTTGAACTTTTCTACCTGTTGTGATAGTTGAGTGATTTGCTCATCTTTTGTCTTACTCATTTGTTCATTCATTGTCTTCAGCTTGGCTAATGTTGCGGATAATTCTTTTTGTTTCTGCGTTGCACTTTGATCTATCCTTTGCTTCTCTTTGATCAATTGTTCATTTAATTGATTGTTTATCTGCTATTGTTCTGCTAGCTGTTGTACTAACTGTTCTATTCTTTGTTGTCTCTCGGATACCTGTGACTGTAAGGAAACAATTGTTTGGTCCTTTTCCTTGAGTATATTCCTTACTTCCGATGCTTTATCCATAGTAGCTGCCGAGTAAGCTCCGACATACTGAAAACGTTTTGTGAGGTCTTCGGAAGGATTGAATTCTTCTTTCCGTACCACATTAGCCATCTCTATTTGTATAGGTAAAAGGGAAGATTGATCAAGTCTTCTCCTTTTCCTTTGTCTTTTCACTACAACCCTATGTTTGGGACTGTAAAAGACATCTAATGGTGGTATGTCTTCTATCTGCAAAACAATCTGATTGGATGGATCCTTAGGAATTATTTCTACATCTTCACTGGTGGGTAGGCTGCTGGTTCCTTCAATTGGAATCGTAGTTGTTGTTGTCTCTTGACCAACTGTTACTTTAGGTGTGCTGAAACCTTGTGAACCTTCGAGATTGCTTATAATGGAATCAAATTGTTGCCATTATTTAAGGATCTTGGGATCAATCTGAGTATCTATATTGATGTGTTCACTGCCCTTGTCTTGTTCTTTTTCCTATTCTTTCTCCTGCTCTTTCTCCTGCTCTAGTTCTTTTCCTTTTTAGGGAATCTTCTCTATAGCAGGAGGTTTATCAATAATTTGTTGTTCAGGCTCGCTTGACTGGGTTTTTGGGATAGTAGCTAATAAGTCCAGAGGTAGAGTTTGCAACTTCTGTTCTCTGAGCCTATTAAATTCTACCAGCCCTTCATCTTTATATCTCATTTTTGCCAATGTTTTTACCTGGAATAATAATTCTGTTGAAGAAAACAGGTCATCAAATTCATCTTTTTCATGTTCAAAATTTGTAAATTTGGCTTGTTCAAGAATAGTATAGGCAACTTTCCTTGGATTGAATTGCCTGTTAGGAATGGTTGCAAGATTGAGCCTGTTTATTTTTTCCGCCTCCTTTTCCGCATGCTTGTAATCATGTAGAGTGTAAACATCGCATCTCAAAGGAAATGGAGGCCAAGCCTACTTTTTAGAATTCCTAAGAGTTTTGGATGTTCCTGCTGTTCTTATTTGGTAGCCTTGCAAGACCCCATGTCCTTCCTCTGTATGTACCTGATAAGCTGTTAGTTTGAGAGCCCCAGAAAATTTTGGTTTTGGTCCCTATGTTAGGTTGGGCGGACCCACCTATGGTTTTGTGCATGAATTTCGCACATGTTTTTTGGACGCGATGGTTTTCGGTCCATGGTATTGGATGCGATGGTTTTTCGGTCCATGGTATTGGGTGATGTTTTTTCGGTCCATGGTATTGGATGCTTCGGCATGTATAAATATGTATTGTAACATTGAAAGGAACATAATGAAAAATCAAGCTGGTAGTCCCGGTTTTGGGATCCAGTGGGAAATCTCTGTGTAATGTGTTTTATGTGTTATGCTCTCGCATTTTTATTTTTCCTGTGATTTAGAATTCGTATGCAGGTAATTTCTGTACGGGGCTAAAACCTACATTTGGTATCAGAGCTGTTTTGGCTTCAAGGGGACGCCTTTGTTGCTGAGGGGTTTCGCTCGGGCCTGTGGTAGACCCTGTTCAGTGGGAGATCCGCGAGATCGATTCTGGTGGTGAAAGAAGATGGTGAGCAGCGGAAAGATAGAGATTGAGAAGTTCAATGGTCAGAGTTTTGAGTTGTGGAAACTCAAGATGGAGGATCTGTTGGTGGATAAAGATCAGTGGATCGCGGTAGATCCGTGTACTAAACCAACGGGAGTGACCGATGAAGAATGGAAGAAGTTGGATCGGAAGGCAAAGAGCACAATACGATTGTGTGTCTCAGATTCAGTATTGTTGAATGTATCAGGGGAAGCTACGGCGAAGGCTTTATGGGACAAGTTAGGGACTTTGTACCAATCTAAGTCTCTGGTGAATAAACTGTTCCTGCGGAAAAAGCTGTATAACCTGAGGATGAAAGATGGAGACTCGGTGACAGAGCATCTGAATGCGTTTAATACTGTGGTAAGTCAGTTATTATCTGTTGATATTAAAATTTCAGATGAAGATAAGTGCATCAGTTTGTTGTGTTCTCTACCAGACTCGTGGGATAGTCTGGTTATTGCAATAGGTAGCAATGCAACTGCTTTGCAGTTTGATGAAATAGTCTCAGCCTTGCTGACGGAGGAGATGAGACGGAAAAATATGGACAACCAGAATGGTGATGCCTTGTCTGTACGAGGACGGTCCCAGAACAGAAACAAAAATAAGTCATCGAGTGGAGATCTAAATCTAGAGGGAGATCTAAATCTCCAGGAAAACCTACAAAGTTGGTGTGCTGGAAATGTGGAAAGGAAGGGCACTTCAGAAGGGAGTGTAAATCTAAAGCTCCTGATAAAGGAAAGGGATCTGATGATGCTCCTTCTGCAGAGGCGAAAACCACCTCAGATGAAGGTGGGGATGTGTACTTGGCTTCTTCAAGTACACATGTAGATCATGAGGCATGGTTAATTGACTCAGGTGCATCCTTTCTCTTCACTCCCCATAGAGAGTGGTTCTGCGAGTATGAGAAATACGATGGTGGTGATGTCTTCTTAGGAGATGATAGGAAGGCTAGAATCATTGGTCGCGGAAAAGTAAAGTGAAGTTGCAAGGTGGAAGGGTTAGAACCCTTCCGGGTGTTCTGCATATTCCCGCATTGGCCAAAAATCTAATTTCTGTAAGCAAGTTGGATGATGCAGGCGTAAAGATAGTGTTCGAGAAGGATACCTGCAAGATGGTTCGAGGAGCACTGGTATTGATACGAGGAGTTCGGATTGGAAACCTGTACAAGCTGCAAGGTAGCACTGTTGTTGACGGGTGCAATAGTTCTATGGTTCCTGAAAATGGAGCAGAAAATCTAGTGGTCTCTGGAGAGAAGACCATGTTGTGGCATCAAAGGCTTGGACATTGGAGAGAAGGGCCTTCGAATACTTCATGGTAAAGGTATGGTAGAAGGTATGAGTAATAGCTCTCTGGATTTTGATTTCTGTGAAAATTGTGTATATGGGAAGCAGAATCGGGTGAGTTTCCCTCTGGTGGTAAGAGGACGAAACAAATATTAGAGCTTGTGCACAGTGATGTGTTTGGACCTGTGAAAGTTCCATCACTGGGTAAGTCTGTGTACTATGTATCATTTATAGATGACTTCTCAAGGAATACATGGATATTTTCCTTAAGAAGAAATCTGAAGTCTTTGACAGGTTTAAAGAATTTAAGGCTCTGGTGGAAAATCAGACAGAGAAGAAGATAAAGGTGTTGAGGACAGATAATGGTGGAGAATTCTGCAGCAAGGAATTTGAAGAATTCTGTAAGAAGTGTGGTAT
>APFE030594107.1:0-26960 GCA_000404065.3 Pinus taeda | reverse complement strand
TATATTGTACATATTTTATCAGCATTTTTGGCAAAGGAAAGACCAGGGTTTTGCAGCACTATTTGGGATCCATGTGGCTTTATGTCTTGATGGTGTGTTTCTCTCAGTACTTGTAAGTTTTTTATGTGAATCATTATCTCTATTGAAGCTTCTCTTATTAAGCACATGAAGTGTTAAGGTAGAATCCATGAAATTGCTATGCTTTGCCTTTAAATTTGTTTAATATTCTATGTTTTCTTCAGTTTAAGAAGAATCCTTGAGACCCCTTGCTCTCCTTAGCCTCTCACTGGTCTGATCTATCTATATCACCTGCTTTAAGGCATCAAAACAATTACCTATCTTTCCCCAAGTGGACCTCTGCAAAAACTGTGCCTCATTCCCACACCCAAAATTGCCTTTCCCTTGATTTCAACAAAATCATAAAAAATCAATCCTAAACTCTTTGTACTTAATACCTAGCCTAAAATAAGTCATCAATTCGGTCATCTCGAGCCTTTTCGATTACCTTTTGCCTAGTTTGACCCGGAGAGATCCCTCTCCTGTCCTCGTAGGGCTAGCTACGAGGCTGAGCGTGGTTTGATGTGGCCTTGAGTCTTGCCTTATTTCAGCCTAAGGTAGATTTGAGCACTAACACGGAGGACCAATGGTGATATGACCGGTGAACAGAATAACCTAACCTGACTCAATCATGGTGATGGGGTGAAAGTGTCATGTTCAAGAGCAACCTGCTACCAATAAAATTTCTTCATGTTTTCTTCCCAATTTTTCCCCAGTCATTGCTGATGAGTACCTCTTTATTTTTTTCAAGCTTGAGGAGGATAACATATGCTTGTTCTATAATTTTCCCTTCGAGAAAACCTGTCGCTATGTTTTAACAAGCCTAGAGACATTGAAACTCGCTCTTGTCTGCATGGACAAGTTTGTCGCTATTGTTTTAACGAGTTTAACGACAAAGATAACTCGGTTCTTTTTAGTTTTAGAGAGTCTAAAAAGAGATGGAAAGGCAACTCTAACATTCCTTTTTTTTAATATAATCCCTTAAGTCCGAAAAAGTATAATATAATACGAAAGGGATGACTTTTCGATAGTTTTAGCGAGTTGAACAAGACAAATGCTCGATCTTTTTGTGTAATGATCCCTCAGGTCCAAAAAGATTAAAATCTAGAGGAGGGATGGCACTTCCTATCGCTTTAATGAGCTAGAGAGGCCAATTGCTCGGCAATATTTTGATACTTTACAAGTCAGATGAAAAGAGCTTAAAGTAGACTCGTTTTTTGAGAAACGAGTAATGTTTTCGGATAGCAGATAGTTCTAGGTAAGGTTTGGAACTTTTCAATCATGGCAGTGTAAAGAAGGTGGCTAATAGAATCACTCGTCACAGTTGTTCCCCAAAAGGGGTAAACAACCAAATGGAGGCGTATGATCAGTGAATAAAGAGTGGAGGTGATGGTAAGAACACGAGCAAGGTTCAAAATCTGATAATTATGCAATCGCAATGGTTATTTACCGAAGGTGGGTTCATTTTTTAATGAGCTTAAACTCTAGTGGAACATATGCTCATTGCTAGGTTTATTTTTTAACGAGCTTGAATTCGCGTAAAACTGCATGTGATGATAGTAAAAGATGTTCAATTCACCATTAACACTATGTTCTCTTGATGATCGTACTACCTATTCAATTTCTCCATCAAACTGATTAGAAATGTACATACATGCTTGAAAATGAGTAAAAAAAACTAAAACCTTACTTGAATTATGTGAACAATAACATAAAAGTAGTTTTTTACCTCTCATTTTACCACTTCATTCAAATTTGGGGTTGCTGGAGCTCTGGAGGTGTTTTCCCCCTCGATTTTCATCAGCTAATTCCAGGAGATTTTATGGATGATTTTCAGCACCGTCTGAACCAGGTAGGAGCTAAACCTGAGCTCTTCAATTGAATTCTTTCCTTTTCGGATTTTGAGCATGTTTTCCTATTCTTCTGGGCCTCTAGGGTTTGAAAAATTCGTTTTCTCCCCATCATACCTAGTATACATCGAAAGGTGTGATGCATACTAAGCTAGCCATTGGCCAGTCAGTATGCATCCCACCCAGTACACAACTAGGGTGCGATGGGCACGAGGAAAGTTTATGCACTGATTTTTCATGGAAACTTTGCCTATTTTTTGCCAAATCAGGATCCTAATTCTTCTCTTTTTTGTTTTTCAGAGATTCATCAGAGCAAGATGGTCGTTACATGGCGTGAACATGAGCATGAAGAGGAGGATATGATTGTCTTACATGATTCGGGTACGGTAACTGCATTGTAGAACTGTGGCTTGCTTAAGTTCTTCCGCATATCTAGCATGAAGCAACAAATCAACTTGTTGCAATATATTCTCGATGCATGAGATCCTACCAACCAAGTGTTCTAGATTAGAGGTAAATCCATCCCTTTGACTATTAAGGATGTCTACTTTTTGATCGGTTTGCTGAGGCATGGTGCCCCTCTCTCACTATCAGGTTCCGCTCGTGGGGGCGAATCCGTGAGGGATTACATTCGCTAATATTGTAGAGATGGATCTCAGCCCAGCAGGGATGGTAAGATCAGTATTCGAGATGTCACTGACCAGTCCTTGAGGACTATCTTATTCACCTTTTCTAGATTGGCTGGTAGCATGGCTCTTCACTTAGCCAATAGGTTCTATATGCAGTATGCCTTGGAATGCCTTGAACCAAAGGTATTCAACTAGTGTGATGTAGTACTTCCGGTGATAAAAGAACAGCTTACCAAGGTGAAGAACGGAAGAACCAAGAACTTTGGTTATGGTTCTATTATGACTACTTTCACCTTGAAGAAGATCCCACTGATGCAGCCACAGTGCATTTCACTCGAAGTGCCAGCACCGTCAGAGCCACAGATGCAGAGATGGGTCGATCTTATGGCCAAACATGCTGGTCAGTCGCAGATTTCATTCTCTGATGCCTTCTTTGAGTGGTTCAACCGTCAGCAGATGGTTTATGCCGAGTATCCATATGTTGGGATGGATTTTCGAGGTGACCCAGATTTGGTGCTGCCGGCTCGCGAGCAGTGGGGTGTCATAGGTAAAAATATCTGACCATATCTATGTTCATTGCTTTTATAATGTTCTTGTGCTTTTTAAATGTTATCAAGACTAATCAAAACTCATGTGTTCGTGCAGATATTGGACCAATGCGACTAGCAGTGCACCCGAGAGTAGCAATTGTTGTTCCAGTAGGAGAGGCTATAGGGAGGGTTTTCCTTCGCGATCTGGACGTAGCTAAGACCCTTGCAGTATTGCAGGATCAGATCGAGGGTCCCACCCTTGGCATTTAGGATGTGAGGATTGACGAGTTAGCTCTCATATTACGGCGCCATACCATTGGCATGCTGAGCCGATGGACTAGGCTCTTATGTATGATCGCAAAGGCAGTGACTTGTTATCACCAACACCATTAGTCTAGGGTGCTTCCTTGCATTTTTGAGTTTTTGGGTCGTATGACCAATTTTTTCTTGGAAACAAAACATTATGTAAAAACTACAAATAGTTATATATGTTTTTATTTTCAGAGCTTTATTTTGGTTAAGTTATATGATCCTGATGCAAATGTTGATGAAATGATTTTCTTTTATAAATGTTGCAAATGTCTATCTAACACATAATTTGATAATGAATCAGTTAATGTGTTTAAGTTTTTGGAAATGTGTTGATATTAAATAGAATCAAACTGCCTTTCCAAAACCCTGACCCTTAGGAACATACGATAGATAGCTAGATTCCGAACGAAATAGATGTCGATGAGCTGTAAAATGACGAGTTGTGAGTCTAGCCTGACGACAAGTAGGCGTATGCCATGTGCGATGGAATTAGAGAGGATCTCTATCAACGTGATATATTCAGCGATGTTGTTCGTTGACCAACCAATGCATACCCCTCTGAAACTCACTAACTCACTGCTAGGATCAAAGATGGCCCAGGCTGTAGAAGATAAGTTTCGTGTATTGTGACTAGCTCCATCGGTGTATCCAACAAATGATTCCAATAGGTTCGACATCTGCAACAAATGAAAAAGTGGATTACCTAACCAAAACGATCACTCTTGACGAAAACAAAAATGTAACAAAAGCATTTGAAGAGATTACTACACTTAGCCAAGCATAGTAACGCTTAAGGTACAACCCGTTTTGGGGGTTGCGATAGTGGAATCCCATCATATTCTACTAGCTCATAGGCTCCTTTTGCTAATACCCATCCACAAAGACTGGAACTTACCTGCTCCCAATTTATCAGATTCCTGATCATAAAGTAAGACCAGGTCACCTTCTGAGAAGACACGGGGTTTGACATTCTTGTCAAATTCTGCCTTGACTCATTTCTTATGTACTTCGTTAGCCAAGGCATCATCATGACGGGTTTCATCCAGTTGGATTAATTCCAAGAAATGAGCCTCTTCCTCTGAAGTTCCAGGGAGAAGGTCAACCGCGAGCTTGAGAGATGAAATTTCACACTGAACTGGTAAGACCGCTTCCAGGCCATACACCAGCTGAAAGGGTGTAAATCTGGTTGCATTTCTCACTAATGTTCAGTATGCCCACAAGGCCAAGTACAGGATTAGGTGCCAACTCCATTTATGGACTCCAATAATCTTTTGTAGCATGCACTTCACGACTTTGTTGATTGCCTCAACTTGCCCGTTAGCTTGCGGATAATATGGAGTAAGCTGTTGTGGGACAGTCCTAATTTGGCAGCCAATTCAACCATCACGTGATTTTGGAAATGTGATCCATGATCTGTTACTATAGCTTATGGAACACCGAATCTGGGGACTACATGATTGAAAAAGAAAAGAGCAGTTGTTTCACCGCTGTTGTTTAATGTAGGAATTGCCTTGGCCCATTTCGTAAAATAGTCAACTGTGACTATGATATACCCATGCCCCCCAGCTGAGGTGGGGTTACATGTCATGAAATCTATGCCCCATTTGGCGAATGGCCCAACAGCAACTACTAGATGCAGAGGTGCAGGTGGTATTCTGGTTTTGTGGTCGAAGATTTGACAAGCATGGCAACTTCTGACTGCAATTATGCAATCTTTGAACATTGTTGGCCAGAAGTAACCTGCTCGTAAAATCTTTTGTGCCATAGCATAACCAGATTGATGCCCCCCACACGCACCTGAATGATAATCATTCAGGACTTTTTGGGCCTCCTCATAGGTGAGGCACCTTCACAGAACTGTATCGATACCATGACAGTAAAGTGTATCACCGACGATCATGTAGTCCTTTGCTTGGTATTGAATACGTCATTATTCTGAGTGAGAGGTATTAGGCCTGTATGTTTGGGTTTGGAGATAGATGATTATATCTCCATACCACGGATCACTTGACGATATCAGAAACAAAGATTCATCCACGATTGTTGCTTTGGATGTTGAATCGTTGGACGATGATGGGAAGTCGCATAGTAACTCCACGAAAACTAGAGATTTCTTTGATTTGGATTTTACGGATTCTAGATCCAACTCTTGCAAAATAGCTATCCATTTCGAATATTTTCCTCCAAGCAACTAACATGAAAAGATGTAAGTCATAGGGTTGCAATATGACAAAATGGTAGTTTTGCGAAAGAGGATATAGTGTCGAAATCTCTGTACTACTTGAATAGCTGCAAGAGCCAGCTTTTCAACATAGGAGTACTTGCTTTCTGTATCATTTAAGTTTTGACTTAAATAATAGATAGGATGTTCAATTCCATTGTCTTCTTGAACTAAAACCATTACGATGGTCATATCTACTGCAACTAGATATAGGTTAAAGTCTTTTTGATAGTTAGGGGCGTACATTAATGATGTTTTTATTAGGGATTCCTTTAGAGCATCAAAAGAAGCATGTGCAACCTAATCCCAGTTGAAGGGAACTTCTTTTTTCAAAAGATGTGTATAACCTTTACAAGTTCAGTTTAATTTGGAATGAACCTCCTTAGAAAGTTTGCTTTCCCTTGGAGTTTCTGAATCTGAAGCAAATTTGAAGGTGGAGGCATATCGATGATTGCCTGAACCTTACATGGGTTGAGACAAATCTCGTCCTTTGAAACTACAAAGCCAAGTAAATGACCAGAACCGACACAAAACACACATTTGTGCTAATTGAGGCATGTCTTGTAGTGTCGACAACGTAGAAATATAGCTCTCTGTTGAAGCCCCGAAAATCAGGTCGACAACAAGGGGGATACCCACCCGGTCCGTACCTTGGTTGGCAGCTCCTTATCCATTTGGTATAGCGGGTCCAACTGGGGATAACGGGACCAGTTTCCCGATCTTGGGTGTGTGTGTGTGTGTAGAGTTGAACTATGTTGATCTAAGAGTATTTTTAAAGCTAATCTAATTCAGATTCTTTAACTTTACTCTATGCTATTGTAATCTAGTGAAAACAACACATCAAATCTATTTTAACTCGGGATTTTAAATTTCCATATGCGATCTAAAAGATTTTCGACAAATAACGGGTATAAAGATCAGCACTATAAAGAATAGAAATATTAAAGTAAACCACTTTGCATAAGAAGTTAGGCAAAAACAGTTGTGAACAGCATATCGCATAATAAGCCATTCATATGTCAAACATAAACAATATGACTCCACCGTACAAAAGTGCCAAATGATAACCCATACATTCATGCAGTAACATATAAACACCTGAAACTGTAAATCACTTAAAGAATATGAGTAGGAATTGCCAAGAGATAAAAGTACCATTTATGACTAATTCTACCCATAAGCTTCAAGCAAAAATGATCTATCTCTACTTGTTCTAAAATCTACCAAGAGTACAAAAGTGCAACATCAGTAGCAGATATCAAAATGCAAGTAAAAGTAAATCTCGATCCATCCATTCATCAAAACCTCCTCTGAGGGTGCATAAGTGCATGTTCCGAGGATAAGTTTTTGACAAATCTCTGGACCCTTCTCTAAATGCATGAGAAGGGTTAAAATACTACTTCCTAATTCTAATAATAGTGTTTTTATAAAAAATTTAGGATACGGTTCTCAAATGACCGTCCTTTTTCTAATCTAAATAAAAAGAAACAACAAACTACTAAAAATAAGCTACTTCTGAATTTGGTCCTTAAACTGCAAGTGTTCATCATGGATTTGAGAAGAGTCGGTTGGCCGACTTCTGCGTTGAGCTGGGCTGCAAAAACGGAATCTATGAGAGCTGGCACTACTTTCTCGGCTGAGTTTATGATGCATTTCATAGTCATCCATTGACTGTGTGGCTTGAGTAAGTATGCCCAGTAGCACTCCCTATTCAACCTGTTCAATGCCTGGATCGCTTTTCCCTTTTCTTGCGCCTTCTGTTTCCATTCTGCCTCTATTCGTGACTTGTTTGGTAGGTATTCTGGGGTGGTTTCTGTGATTAAGTTGGCTCTGTGTAAATTTTCATTTACACTGTCTATAAGAACTTTTGCCTGTGTCGCCGCTGCCTCTGCCGCCTGTTTTGCCTGCCTGATTTGATCGTCCCATTTGTTAAAGAGCAATTCTTTATGGCTTTCGTTTATTCTGGGTGCATTTGCTCTCTTCCCTTCCTCTCCATCCTGCCAAGCTAGATACTTTGTCACTCGTCTGTCAACCTGGTCGTAGTCACTTCGCAAGTCTGTCACTTGATTGGTGAGTTTGTTGCTCAGCTCGCAATAGTGACTCCACTGCGATATTTTACGTCCCAACTCTTCCTGTTGCTGCAGAAGTTGCTCATTTAAGCTAGTAGACTCTGAAACGAATTCAGCAAGCTTGGGCTCGTCCTTGTGTATTTCTTGTAAAGCTTGCAACTGCTTTCCTTTTTCGTCTAGGCTTTTTTGATAGCTTATCTGCATTTGTTGAAAGTCTTCTTGTAGTTTCTTGAGTTGTTTGTACGCTTCATTACTGGCATTGGCTTGTTGTAGCTGTTGTTGTAGTAGCTGTATTTGGTTTTCTTGCTCTCTCAATAGTTGCTGAACTTCTGATGCTTTGTCGATAGTCGCAGAAGCATATGCTCCTGTGATTTGAGACAACTTCGTGAGATTTTCTGTCGGGTTGTTGTTAGGGTCTTTCCATAAGACGTCTAAATGTTCAGCGTCCTGTGACAGCGTATTCTCCAGCTTTCTCTTCTTTCTTTGTCTCCTCACCACTTCTTTATGTTGGGGACTATAGAATACATCCAGTGGGGGAATTTCCTCTACACTAAGTAGAAGCTCAGAAGGCGGAGCGATATGACTGTGCTCTGTTTCTGAGACACTACTGACCATGGTTGAAACCATTTTCTGTGTTACCTGTGCATTGCTCACAGGTGTTCTTGGGATTTTCCCTTCAAGGCTGATTAGCTCGTTGAAGTTTTCCCATTCTTTATTGAGCTCTGTCGTGACGAGTGGTGATTTAATGACGGGAGGAGGGACATCTCTTGGTTGGGAGGTGATAACTTGCAGTTGCGACATTGCACTTGACTGAGCTGTATCTTTGGCTGTTTCTTCGCCTTTTCCTTGGTCGCTTGTCGACTTTTTAGAATGTTCAGGTGTTCCTTGGGCAGCGTCAGATTTGGATTTGGAAGTACTGGAGTTTCCGTTGAGGTTGACACTGGGAGTAGCTCTCTGGTGAGGAGTCGTAGTTTTTCTAGGGACTGGCTAGCCTTCTTTCTTTGAATTACAAAAATCTTTGGAGGTCATCTGGGGATAACCTCGACCGAGCTTCTCGCAAAACTTCCTGGAATGAGCTTTTATTTTGAAACAATTCATCAAATAAATGTTTCTTTCTGTCGAACACTTTTATTCTGACACTTATAGTGAAATCATGGGCAACATTATTTAGGTCAAAAGGTCGAGCGGGGAATTTAAATAATTGTAGAGACGTCACATTCTTTACTTCGGCAAAATCGTGTCCTACATCGAACAATGTGAAGGCCTCACAAGCTACAGGAAACTGAGGCCGTATGGCCTTCTTCTTGTCTTTTAGTTCTTTGGTTAGGTCGCCTTCTGAGCAAGTCTGATAGGCAATTTCCCTAGCCAAAAGCTTGTCGGGGACATACAGAGGTAGGACATGTGAAGGTACAGTGCTCCCAAACACTCTAATATAAGTGAACCATTCTTCCCCAAACCATCTTGCGACGGGGATGATGTCTATTTGTGCTTCGGGTGAGCACCTCGGGGGTTCTTCACCATACATCATCCTATATAAGGGTAAGATGAGCCCATGGCAAATCTGATAGAAGTGAGGGGCAAACTGTGAATCCCATAATACTTTGTGATAAACATGAATAGGTGACAGGTCCTGGGTAGTCCATTTCCAACCCATAGTTGGGAATTTAGATACATAGCAAATAAAATCCATAATATAAGCAAACAGATAAAAAGGAGGATAGAACCTTTGAGACAAGGATCTCTTAGACCGGTAATTCATAACAACAGTGCATAGATTATCAGAAAATATTTTGGCCCAATCCACGAGATCAGCGTTTGTGGCAGCGTCTATGAGTGGTAGCCATTCAGACGAAAATTTATTTATGTCTGGCATCCCAAACAGCCTGCAAAGCATGGCCGCAGCAAAGCAATACGGAGAGGTGAGGGAACCAGTGTTGTACATACCATTTTTGTCCCTTTTTAGCGGCTCCTCTCTTCTGGTCCATTCTTTAGTGGTTTCTGCCAGATTTGGGTTCTCTGCTGCAAATTTCTTGACAAATTGCGTGTTGTAGGTCGTCTGAGGCTCAGGAAGATGATACATAAGCTTTAAGTCTTGCGCAGCGAATGATCCTATGAGCCCATGTCCCTGAACTTTGAATCGTCTGCCTTGTAACTCTGCATTGTCCAGTATCCATCTGATCATATATATATACGAAAAAATCTTGGGTCTAGCTGCTATTCGGTGAAGAAATGAACATGCCAGCTCTTCTAAGGATGCCTCGGAAGAGTTTTGTGATCCCGCGGCACTATCAACTTTCATTACTTTAGGATTTTCTTCCTCCAGCAACCTATACATGCCTTCCCAGGTCGAAATTCCTGCGTCCCTGTTGCATGCAGTGTCTGTGTACAAGGGCGCCATCTCCTTTGTCTTTTCCTTCGTCTCGGAGCCTTGGGCTTTATGTTTATTTCCCATTTGCTCCTGCGTTCGGCTTTTGAATCTTCTTATTTCTTAGTTCCTGCAAATTACGAGCGAAGTGGAAATGACTGATTGAGAAAGGTGATGGGAGAGTTTTAAATGCAACAGATATACCAAATGTGCCACCTTACGTGAAATAATTCTTTATAAAAGCACGCGCCTTTATTTCATTAAATAACTGACAACTAATCCACTTACTATCATTAAAAGCGCATGATTTGGGGTCTGATTATGGTAAGTGGCTTTTCTTTGAATGGCGTGCCCGAAGGATTCACGATTAAATGATTCATGATTTTCTTACGTTACATTGAAGATCGTGCCATTGCAAGGCGCGCTAATCGCAAATCGCCAGATCGCAGACTACGCCATCGCGACGATCACAATATCACATGTCGCAACATCGCGGGTCGCAGGAGTTTGATGTTTGTTAAGTATTGCCATTTTATTTCTGCGATGTGCGATCTTGCGATCGGTGTTATCGTAGATCGACAGATTTTGAGGTTTTTCCTTATGAACATTACTTACTGCGATGCGACGTTAGGCTTAACGTGGGGGGGGCCTTGCGCATTAATGCAATTTTTTAAAGACCTTTACCTTATCGTAGACTTAGGTTAAAAATATTCGAAAGACCGTTCTAAGCCTACGATGGTAGCTTTATTTTGAAGAAGGAAAATTTTATTTTTCTTAAAATTAAACTAGGGGTCCCCATTCATTTAGCATTTTGGACAAACACTTAAATGAAAAAGGGGGGGTTGTTGCTGGCCACAATAGGGCCTCAACTGTACTCGGATCATTTAGGGAAACCATGTCTTATTCTTCATGCTCTATTTCTCGCTAGGCAATAGACATTCTGATCCAATGAAAGCCTGAAATCAAACCATAAGATTAGTTAGGATCATTTTTCATGCAAAAAACTGAAGAAATATTGGGTCAATTTGGTGAAACAAGTTTTTGAAAATCACCTAGCACAGCCCAGGCAAGGAGGCACTGCACTGTAGTGCAGAATCCCTTCTATCTAGGTGCTCCACAACACAATTTTCATCATGCAAGCTTGTGCTGATCCCAAGGCGAAAAGTTCAAACCCAGGGGCCCTACAAACCCTAAAAACTTGCATGAAATAGTAAAAGAATGACATGAAAATAAAGAGGAGGGGTATATCTTCTACCTAGTCCAGATGAAGTGAGAAATGATCCGTAAAATCTCTCGCAATCAGCTGATGAATATCGAGGTAAAAGACAGGGTCAGAGCACAAACTGAATGGTAAATATCAAATGGTGAACATAACATGGTAAATTCTTGTTTTAATGTTTATTTCATGATCATTAAATGAGTAAACTTTAGTATTTCCCTATTTTTACCAATGAAACAGGTATGTTTAATCCGTTTGGTATTGCTTTGAACATATTTATAGCTAACTTATAGAATTTTACGTGCACAATTGTGAATTTTATTTTGACCACAAAGCATACTTTTATCTCTTTTCCAAGCTATGTTAAACATCGAAAAAGGAACCCCCCTTGGAGTCCTCTTTAAGCTCTTTTCAGACTCTCGAAATATGAAAATATTGCTGAGCGTTTGTACTTTTCAGCTTGTTAACGGATTGGAAATGACATCTACTCAGTATAAGTTTAACGCTTTTTCGGGCTGAAATATATTATTTACGAAAAAGGAATACGTTGATCGAACATGGTTAATAGGTTCTCTCTTGTATTTTTTTACGCTTTTTCGGACTTAAGAGACAAATCTACAAAAAGAACATGTGGAGTTTTCTTTTTGTCCCTTTTCAAACTCTCTAAACATGAAAAGGACTGGGTTATCATTGTCGTTAGACTCGTTAAAACATCAAATAGCGACAAAATTTTCCATACCTTGGTCTATCATACCATCCATTACTTTTGTTTTGGGTCAATGGTGCCAATTCATTTAGTGTCACCGACATGTTTAAGAGAAGTCACTTAGTTAAAATTCATCCTTTGCAATACTCATAAACCTTGGTTTTCATGACCGCCATTCCTGAATCTTTTGTCGTCAGTCAAATTCCGTCTCTGAAATCATTACACTCATTTCATGTCATTGATGTGGAATACATCAAGGCCCTCCTACGATGAGTCTCTTCTTGTCAACATTAACACATAATCCAAGAAGTTGACTTAGAAACACCCTTCCAGTACCTTGAGGCTTGCATACATCAATGGAAAGTTTCTTGCTTCCGACGGTAGGTTGACATCACTGGCCTTCAACCAAAAGACTTTGTATGGTGTTAGAAATCAAAACATCCATTCACACCATGCAGAATGTACTACAGTACCTTGAGGATCATTATCATTATCGGTGATTTGTCTCGCATCTGTTAATGTCTTACATCATTGGCTGGTAATCAGATGGTGTTTTCCCATGTTCAACTTCAGATCACATATTCACATGGTTAGACTCATACTTGAGTGAACGATTGAATGAGATAGAAGACCCCAGATCTAGTTTCATCCATCCGGGCTGCGATTTCAGGAAAGTACAAAATCATCCGTATAATAGTTTTACATTGATGGTCATCTGATCATGGGTCTATATCTGTAGATAACTATCTATGTACTTGTAATGAAAGTTTATATGCTGAGCATGGGTATGCTTTCCCTCAGCGATTCATGAAAAAAATCAAAATATCATGATATTATGTATTGTAATTGATGCAGGTCACCATCCACTTCAAAACCTCCTCATCACATCATAAAGCATGTCACTTGACATTATTATTTTTGACTTCATGCTTTAGGGGGCAGCTGTTACAGATCCATTTGGGCACATCACTCCCATCATTCAGATCAGTACCATTAGGGCTCATCAAACCCTAATTCATTTGCTACATGCCCTAGACAAGTCATCACTTTGAATGCCTCCTTCCATGGGAGTTTCTTGGCCTGAAGCCCTCTAGAATTGCCTCCTTGAGGGACTAGCATAGTCTTGGTCAGGGGTTAGTGCACTTCAGTGTAGGTAGGCCCATTTCAGGGTGCTTTGCAGAGCACCTAGGTCCACTTTGACCTGTGCTCGGCAAGTTTGAGCAAAATCATGGTTCTGGAAATATTCTTATCTTTTGAAGCCATCTAGAAGATTACCAAACTTATCATCTCCTATGAGCTAGAAATTGGATAGCGAATGAGTTAAATAACCTCCTATCCTCTCATCCCTTCCTCCATCGAAACTAACTCTAAGTTTGGAAGGCCATTCAATACCCTCATTTATGATCAAACCTCCTCCGTTTTCCTATAAATTGAGCACTCATCTAAGTGATCAGGGGTTAGACTTTGAGAATTTATAAGGAGATACTGTTGGTGGGAGGATTGAGATTGTAAGTAAGTAGTGTTATGCTGCCGGAGTGTTGTGCTATTGACGTGATGTTGGTTGGAACCCAAACTGGAAGAGTGACAATGGATCAGACTTCATGGTTGCAATTCTTTCTTCTACTTAATAAAGTTGTTTACACCTTTTTCCATATGCTTATTTTGATATATGATGTTTATATGTGTGAATGTATCTGATTCCATTTACTTATATTTGATATATCTCTTGATTTGATTGGTTCTCTGTATTTTGTTTATGCTTGCAGGTACTTTTTGAGCGAGTTAATTTCAATAAGGAGTGATGGGAGCCATATAAAGGAGACAAAAGGAAAGCGAAAGAACAAGTAGGTCCTTTGATTCCCTTGTCTTATTTATCATCTATAGAAAAAGGATAAGCACTTTAAATATGTTGTTCTAGGTAAAGCTACCGACCTAGGGAATTAGTATTTATCTGTAGATGTAAAATTCCTCATAACACAATGATTTTTCCTTTACTTTTATATTGCTCTCTTTTAATTATTTTTCAGTTATTGGTGTTTTCAACCACTTAATGGGTATGGGAAATATGCAAGATATGTGGAATCATCAAAGTTTGTATAAATAAAAGGTAATAATATTTTTAGTCAAATAAGTAATGGTCTCACTAGTTTTAAACATAAACTACGTCTCAATCCAAGCAAGAAATGCATTTTCCTTGTAATTCCCACTTTAATAATTAATTGCTAAAATTCAATATCATGAAGTTATACATATACATGCTCATAAGGAGGACGTTTCAAAAAACGCCAACAAAACTCCTTGTTTCCCCAGATAGAAAGGAAAATGATATCATTAATTTTTCAAAGCATATTTAATGTCAGAATAAAAAATTCATCACCCAACAATAAAAAATAAATGATTTGTAATAATGTCCCTTCAAACATAACAAAGTGAAGTTTAGTTCTATTATATCTCATGAAACGTTTCTAGATGAGAAACTTATTTCTTTCTTTCTCCCTTCTTTCCATGTTACATTTGGTCTCCACCCTTGCCTTTTATGGGAACCTCTTGATCCTGAGTTAAAGAAACTCATGTATTCATGTAAACCAATCAATGATTTCCATAAAACTTTAAAAATTTGTCTTTTCATTCAAAACAAAGAAAGACAAAACTATTATTAAATTCATATTGTTATAATTTATAGAGATTATTTCAATGTGTGTATGGGTGCAATGCATAAATAAATGAGAAAGAGAATCTTTTGGAGAAGCATTCCACATATGCCCATAATCTCATTCTACAAATCAAACTTATGTCATTTTTTGAGAGCATTAATAGCATTTTTTTTCCTTTCTCATGAAATTAATATTGGTGGAGTAAAAAATGAAAAGCATGTACAACATTATATGGTAATGGTTTCAAATGGATTTTTTTCATTTTTGGCTAGCCATAAATTCAAGAATTAAAAATCTCTCAAATGCAAGGTAACCATTATTATTTGCAAGATAACATAGCTATATGAAATGGCATGAAATAATTTTTTAAATCAAGTAACTTTTGTGTGATGATGGATGTCACAATTTATTTTTCAAAACCTTTTTCATCCTTTTTGTGTTGGGACATTGGGCATGCACCAAGGTGTGCTAGCCAATTTTTTTTTATGGAGGTTAAAAACAACTCATGAATATGAGTAATTTAGTTTCAAAATAGGACATAATAAGATTGTAATTTATCCAAAGAAATGGTGGTAATAATAGGTTTGAGTTTACAATGCACATAGGTAAAAAAAAATAGATGGTGAGAACCCCATTTCTAGAGTAGAAAAATAACTTTACAATATCTAAACAATAAACAAGAACGTTCTTCAAAATAATGCCACATAGAAATATAACATACCTCTTCACTATTGCAGCTTTTTCCAAATGATGAAATATGACCTATTAAGCTTTTAAAAGTGGTGAAAGCCATGCACATAGGGATTTAGTGCCAACAAACTTAGTCTTGTCTCAAGAATCCCCAGAATGATCTTACAAAGGAATTCACATGAGAAGCCAAATTCACCCTAGATTTATTTTTATAATGTATTCTCTCTCTCTCTCTCTCACAATCATATTTTAATAATGTTTTCTATTGTTCCTAATTTCACCACCTTACACACACCATATTTTTCATATTCATATTTTCATTTTACAATTTTTTCTATTAGTTATCAAATACTATCTTAAAAGTAATTCCTTTAATAACAATTATGGATTAACAATTTATCAATTAAATAAACAAGAGATGCACCCTCAAGTCCATATCTTATATGTATGCATGTATGTATGTATGTATCTATCTATGTCCTCATGTAATAACACTTATTGAAATGTTCACATATGCCATCATTGAAATTAATAATATCAAAATTAATTTTTGTTATCAACCATATAATATGAATCAAGTTATAAAACTTCCTAGTAGGACTTCTACTTATTGCTTATTTTCATATTTATGATATTTTAGGAAAAGTGAAGAAGATCGTAGTTTATCCACAACATTGAAATTCTTTGTAGGTTAAGCAATTCTGGCCATATATGGCTCAACAAGTGGATCAACGTAATTGTAAGTTCAAACATATTGAAAACATACTCTTTCAAGAGGTTCTAGAACAAAAGATAAAGAGATTTATGTGGAAAACTTACCTATCTACAACAAAAATAAAATATGGATGAATATGTTTGTGAATGAGAAATACTAGCAACACAAGTATTAGGACTAAACTAAAAACAAATAATTCAAACTTATGCCATCAATATGAAATAAGTATATAAAGAATGAAATAAATATGCATAACATGAAAAAAATTGTAAAACTAACAATTATGAGTCACCATTAATCCTACTGTACACCAAGTAAATGAACTTATACAAGTGAACACCAATTTTAAGCTAAAGAAAAGTCTAGACGTATTTCACAACATTATAGTAAGGACAATAAGAAATGAACATCAAGATCCAAAAAAAAAAAAGAATAAATTTTATAAGTTTGGAAAGAAATGGTCACCAAGTGACAACATGAATAAAATTGATTATGTCATTGTGGAATCATAAAGGGAAAAATAGAGACTTTTGGTGAAGAAGACATGTTGGAATATGATGAAGTCGAAACCATATCTAAATATCATTATATACAACCACATACACCGGGGAGTGTTACAGGAGAGAGGACTTATTGATAAAAAGAAAGTTATAGTATTTAGTTGGATCCACATGCAAAGGAAGAGTATTTATGCTCGAAACCTCCAGAGATATTTCTCTAAGCGATTTGTATGCTTCTC
This sequence comes from Pinus taeda, assembly GCA_000404065.3. Classification (NCBI taxonomy): domain Eukaryota; kingdom Viridiplantae; phylum Streptophyta; class Pinopsida; order Pinales; family Pinaceae; genus Pinus; species Pinus taeda. The sequence continues at coordinate 10,204 of APFE030594107.1, read as the reverse complement.
AAGGAGATCCCCTGGGCATGTGAAAAACACACCACCAAGACCAAGTGAAGTGGCGTATATCACTCCATTGGCCCTAATGTGACCTCTTGATTGACCCTTGTGTAGGGCTTCCCAGAAAATGTGTAATTGAAAATGGATTTCCACTCCCTCACTCAAGATTCTAGTGTTTGTTTTGGTATCCTTGAAGAGTTAACTTCACAAGCTATTCCAAGGCCTTAAAATCCATGTTTGTGTGTGAACAAAGAAAAAAAAATGTTCAATCAATTTTATTAATCATTGATTTTAGTGATTGTTGTTTAGTCATGGGTCATATTGATCCAAAATGGATCCTAAAACTCTCTAGTCTTCGTGAACTCTCTATAATTATGCCAAAGATTAAAAATCCTATGAAGATCCAGCTTATTAGAGGAATCCTCATGACGGTTGCTAACTGCGATCAATGCAGATCAACGAGGGTCGTCGATCAAAGCGCGTAGAGAGGCAGACCATGGTAACATGCGTTGTCGCGAATTGGCAAAGTCGGTGATGGTTTGAGTCAACGGGGGAGGAATCTGATATGCGATTAGCGACATCACAGGGCAAACCCGTCAAAGACAGAGAGCCACATGTGCCCGAACCCAAAAAATCGTGAAATGCAGTGGAAAGTGTTTCGGTTTCATCCGAGGTGGGATTCCATAGAAACCAGCAGGATATCGGAAGGGCTTCAAGCGATAAGTGGTTTAGACCGAGTCCTGCCCGTTGCCACATAACGAGGGACACGCATCTGGTGGAAGAGAGAGAAAACCGCTCACATGGACGGGTAAGCGTCGAGCAAGTTATCCGCCTGATATGTGCTATGACTGTAAGATCTGGAGGGTCCAGAACAATGACAGAGATGCAACCTGATGAATGGCCAGATTTGACAAAGTTATAAAGCAGATTGTGCGGGATTTTGAAGTCTAATGTGGATGATGAGTTGGCAAAGATTTGTGTTTCATGGGCATTCTTGGAGTAAACGGAAATAAAGGCCATTTCAAATGATCGAGTGTTTCCAGTGAACTTGACATGCTCATCCATTAAAGGAATAGGTGGCCACCTCCCTATAAGGCGTTAAGCAGTTACTGTAACCGCCGAAAGATGGGATTCGAATGGACATAGGCAAGGAACCAGAAAGCAGAGAAGCAAAAACGAACAGTCAAGAAGCAGATTGGCTAAAAGCCACAGACTGACAGAGTGGAAGGGGTGCAGCCCAGGAAGTAGTAAGTAGACCTAGAAGTAGAGAAACCAGAGCTGAGATGATCTGAAGAAGCAAAGGCAACAAGCCAGCTAGGGTTAAGACAGAGAAAGAGAGAGTCTGAGAGTCTGTGTACTCCAAAGAGACTTAGGGGATCCAAGTACATTCTTACTGATTGTATCTATTGTGCGAGACTCAAATTGAGCTCACTGTAATAGGCAGAGCCACCAGAGGTTGGAGGCAGAGTCGCAGAGCCAGAGAGAGCTAATAGAATTCGAAAGAGCCACGAGGCTGCAGTGAAGTTGTAGCACAGCAGGAGATCGAATGATCAAGTTGTGGCTGGTTGTCTGAGGTGTGTTGAAGACAGGAGAAGGAGTTCCAGAGACAAATGCAGAATTTTGAGGGAGTTAGAGAAGCCAGAAGCTCGAGAAACTCAGAGCACTGATTGAAGGAATCAAGTCTAGAGAAGCCTAGACCTATCTGTGGAACAACGACATCCAGGGGTAAGATGGCATTTCTAAGCCCATTGGTTCAACTATAAACCAATGGAGTTAAGTGTAGCACTTGTAAAAGAATTGAAGCCATAAGCCTAGAGAGCCTCATCAAGTTTATTAGAGCTCAAGGAGACGTAGCCCAAGATATTAGAGTGAACTCCATAATATATTGTTGTCTTATGGGTTTTTTGAATTGCTTCTTTATTTACTTTTATTTGTGTTTCACATCAGCATAAGCAAATGAACATAAGCGCTCAACAGTCAAAAACAAATACAAGAATACACCTATATTTTCAATCATTTCTTAATTCCGCATTGGTTAATCATTGAGACTTGGGAAAATTTAAAGCTTTGGAAGTGGGAGAGGTTCTTGTAAGTTAGACAAGAAGCCTAAGAGATCTATTTTCAGATTAGGCGATAGCGGAGCTTAAGATTGATTAACCCCACCTTCAAAGAAGGTTGTATCAAGATGTTTGATTGACAGGGAAAAAATTGCTTGTCTCAAAGGTGTTCAGACAATCAAGGATTGATTGCCTCATTGATTGTATGCTTGGTTGCAGATTGACTATTGTTTGAGTTTGCAGAGGTGAAGGGAAAGCTATTGATAGCTCAGTCTAGGAAGAACAAGAAGGAAGAAGGGCTGAAGGCATTATTCTTATCCCAAAGGACCTCAAAGCAATCCTTGAAGCACAAGAGGTTTGTTGCAAAAGGTTGCTTGAATAAGTTCTTTATTAATCTTGTTTGAAGTTATTTTATTCATTAGCATAATGATAACTTCTACAAGTGAGTCCTCAAATTCTTCTTTCTTCAGAAGAGTCTTTGATGAAGACATGAAGCAAGACTTGTCCACCATGTTGGATATGGTGAGAGAAATGTATGAGGATGGTAGGAAGAGAAACATACTTAGAGAGCAGTTGAATTCTGTGGAGGAAGAGAAGTAGTTTCTTTCTGACAAATTGCAGGAAATGGAGAGGCAAATTCATATTACGAATATGAGCCTGAAAAGGATGCATGAGTTGGAGTCACAACTCTTTATTGCCAAAGAATCCTTGGTCAAGTATCAGCTTGAGGAAGAGCTACACCATTCCAGTTTGTCTTCAAATTCCTATGAGAATACTTGTATTGGTTCTTTCGAGAAACATACTAAAGGCATAGGTTCCAAACTAATGTCCAAGATGGGCTATGAAGGAAAGGGATTGGGAAAGCATGCAAAGAGTATTGTTGAGCCAATAATGGTTGAGGAAAGGCCTAAATATTTGGGTCTTGGCTATGGATAGTCTTATGGAGATAATTCCAAAACTGCCATGAAAACCAGTGAAACAGTCCCAAGAAGGAGTTTCATTTCATGTCCTCTACCTCAGAAGTGTGAAAGTTGCATACAAGAGGAATGCAATAGCTTGAAACATCAATTGTAGGATGCAGGTGTTCAGAAGCACACACTTGAACCAGAGAGTTTGGGAGACTCTAACAACCTTGAAGAGTTTGATGGATTCTTCATTTGCTTCACCTCCTCATGAAGGCAATAAAGGTGAAAGAGGTAGGTATAAATCTGGTTCTAAACACATTTCTTTTGATTTTGCAAAGCATGATGAATTTCCACATAAGTATGGGAAAAGAGTTGCATTTTCCTTTTGTGTTTTGGATAACCATGATGTTTCTAGATGTTGGAAGAAAATGGCCGCATACGGGAAGAAGAAGAAGGAAAAGAAGCAAGAAGCCAAAGGTCCATAGGACAAGGAAAAACATGCTGTCAAGCAAGGGCATCTTATTGAAAGGTGTTGGACTTTGAATCCAGCACTGCTTCCACCAAAGCTAAAGGAGAAGGTGGAGAAAGAAAATGGCAGGGATGGAAATAAAGATTCCATGATTGATGTGTTTCAGGATGATTCACATATTGATGCTGATGTGAAAATAAAGGAAGGACCTTTGAAATGGATTGGTAAGAAATGGTTAGAATTCTTATCCAATTAAGACTGCATGGCTATTGATGCATCTGTTTGCATTTCTTTGTGGAATAAATGCAAGTTGTAGGGTCTTACCAAAATGGTAAATGGAGAGAAGTTGAGTAGGAAACTCACTTTGTTGTTGTAACATTATGTTCATTTCAGCTTCAAAAGTATAGTGTACTTAAGCAATGGTTGAAAGATGAAATGCATGCATGAGAATGATGTGCATCAACACATGGATGTTGATGATTTGCTTGTATTCGAACATGTATGTGTAATTAACTTGTAGGGTTGATTACTTTATTTTAAGCATGCATGTGATGTTGACTTGGGAAAAGTTAACATGGTCTCCAAAATGGAGATCATGGTGAAGAGCTTCATCTTTTGGAAAAGAGTCCTAAAGGTCTTTCTCCTACATGCTTGACTTAAAGAGTCATTTTTTGTAAAGGCATGTTTTATTGGCTTGTTACCTAGTCAATCATTTGTATGCAGATATAAGACATGGAAGGGTTCACAAGATGTGAAATCTGTTTCTTTGTTGAAGCAGGAGTTAGCCCATCTAGTTGTTGCCTGTATGCCTGTTGTTGTGAGCAGTTTTTATTGGCAGCTTTTCCAATAGGTACAAATGGAATTTTTGTGGAGTAGATGTACTTCACATTTGTTAGAGCCATCTTGGATCAAGGATCAAGGTAAAGAAGTTTAAACTACCTTATGTAAACTTCACAGTATAAGTTCTGCATGAATTCAAGAAGGAAAACAGTTCTTCCTGAAACGACCAACCCATCCAAGAAGGGAAGTGGTCAGATATTTTGGTTCAGAGGCATTATGCAAAGGCAAATGTAGGGAGGCTAAAAGAAGAGGGTGTTGTTACTCTCATTGTACTACTCAGATCAGTATATCAGTCTTTTGGTGGACCAAAAGTTCTTTTAGTGGGAAGGCGTGATCCAAAATGGATCCTAAAACTCTCTAAGTCTTCGTGAACTCTCTATAACTATGCCAAAGATTAAAAATCTTGTGGTGATACAACTTATTAAAGGAACCCTCATGACAGTTGCTAATTGTGATCAGTGAGGATCAACGAGGGCCGTCGATCAAAGCGCGCAGAGCAATAGACCATGGTAATGCGTGCTATTGCGAATTAGAAAAGTCAGCGATGGTTTGAGTCAACGAGGGAGGAATCTAATATGCAATTAGCAACAAGTCGCTAAACGCATATAGTAGGGCAAACCCCTTGAAGAAGGAGAGCCACATGTGTCGAAACCTGAAAAATCATGAAATGTAGCGGAAAGTGTTTCGGTTTCATCCAAGGTGGGATTCCATAGAAATTGGTAGGATATCACAAGGGTTTCGAGCAATAAGCGGTTTAGACCGAGTCCCGCCCGATGCCACACAATGAGTGACATGCGTTCGGCGGAAGAGAGAGAAAATCGCTCACATCGGACATGTAAGCGTCGAGCAAGTTATCCGCCTGATATGTGCGATGACCATAGGATCTGGAGGGTCTAGATCAACGGCGGAGATGCGACCTGATGGATGACTAGATTTGACGAAGTTATAAAGTAGATTGTGCAGCATTTTGAAGTCCGATGTGAACGATGAGTTGGCAGAGATTCATGTTTCGCGAGCATTCTTGGAGTAAACAGAAATAACGACTGTTTCAAATGATCGAGTGTTTCCGTTGAACTTGACATGCTCATCCGTTAAAGGAATAGGTGGCCACCTCCATATAAGGCATTATGCAGTTATTGTAACAGCCGAAAGAAGGGATTTGAATGGACAAAAGCAGGGAACCAGAAAGCAGAGAAGCGGAAATGAACAGTCAGGATGCAGATTGGATAAAAGCCATAGACTGAAAGAGAGGAAGGGGGGCAGCCCAAGAAGTAGTAAGTAGACCTGGAAGTAGAGAAACCAGAGCCGAGCTGACCTGAAGAAGAAAAGGCAGCAAGCGAGCCAGGGTTAAGACAGAGATAGAGAGAGTCTGAGAGTCTATGTACCCCAGAGAGACTTGGGGGATCTAAGTGCAATCTTACTGATTGTATCTATTGTATCTATTGTGTGAGACTCAAATTGAGCTCATTGTAATAGGCAGAGCCACCAGAGGTTGGAGGTAGAGCCGCAGAGCCAGAGAGCTCTAATAGACTTCTAAAGAGCCACGAGGTTGCAGTGAAGTTGCAGCACAACAGGAGATCGAATGATCAAGCTGTGGCTGGTTGTCTGAGGTGTGTCGAAGATAGGAGAAAGTGTTCCAGAGACAAACATAGAATTCCAAGGGAGTCAGAGAAGCCAGAAGCTCGAGAAGCTCAGAGCACTAACTGAAGGAATCATGTCTAGAGAAGCCTAGAACTGTCTACAGAACAAGGACATGGATAAGATGGCGTTTCTAAGCCCATTGGTTCAGCTGTAAACTAATGGAGTTAAGTGTAGCACTTGTAAAAGAATTGAAGCCATAATCCCAGAGAGCCTCATCGAGTTGATTAGAGCTCAAGGAGACGTAGCCCAAGATATCAGGGTGAACTCCATATTATATTGTTGTCTTATGGGTTTGTTGAACCGCTTCTTTATTTACTTTTATTTGTGTTTCACATCAGCATAAGCAAATGAACATAAGCGCTCAACAGTCAAAAACAAATACAAGCATACACCTATATTTTCAAGTATTTCTTAATTCCGCATTGGTTAATCATTAAGACTTGGGAAAATTTAAAGCTTTGGAAGTGGGAGAGGTTCTTGTAAGTTAGGCAAGAATCTTAAGTGACCTATTTTCAGATCACATATGGAGTGTAGGTGAGATGGTGTGAAATGACTCAAGACCATTCCTATATGAAGTGCATTTTTTTGTTTTCTCTTTTGATGAAAACTATTTAAGGGTAGAGAGTGTTTTCTTTTCCAATTGAAAAATAATCTCACAATCACTCTCAGTATTATCTATAAAATTCACTAAATCCACAAAATAAATATGATCCACAAACAAGCCAAAAGAATAATTCAAAAATAAAATCTCAAACAATGACCAATTCAAGACCACCAACCACTCAAAATCTCAAAACTAACATTTTGCAAAAGGAAATCATAAAAAATCGTTCATCACACATGGATAAACAACAAATTTAAATGCAAATTAAGTTTTATATCTACAACTTAGTGTAGACAACAAGAAAGCATATACCTACAATGACCTACAAGGGAAACAAACCAAACCTTAGAGAAGGAAACAAGATTTGACAAACCAAAGAAAAGAGTATTTCCACAAAATCCAAATATTCAAACAGATCACAAGTACTTCCCAAGCCACTCATATCTAGTTTACAGTGTCATAAAAGAAACACAAATATCAGTCAACACAAAAAGAAATAGAATCAAGAATGCGACTTTGAACAACAAACCAAAATTGCAAGCAAAAGACAAAATCTCCAAAATCAAAGAAAAGCTTGATTATATCTAGTATAGATATGATAATTAGTAGGAAAATGAAGATATATTTAAGGCTTTGTTAGCATATCTCAATATATTGAAAAAAAGGAAAAAAATTCTGCAGAAAAAAAATAAAAAAATCCCACAACAGAAATTTTCAAAGACAATTGATTATTGAATCTCATAAAAAACATATCATATCATATGTCAAGAGAAATCTAAGAAAATTTACGATCTAATGGTTTTTGTCTACTCTGAAACAAAGGTCTCTATGAAAAGATATGGACAAAATAAATTCATGCATTGTCACCAAAAATAAAAAATTAAGTTGATTTTCAATTAGCCATATCTTCCTCATTTGAACACTATTTCAGACGATTTTTATTTTGGCTAAAATTCTAAGAAGAACTCAAATCTATACTTTTTTTACTCAAATTTTGTATAAATAATTATACAATATGATCTAAAGCATACAACTTAATTTTTTCTCTATTTTTTTTCAAGAGATTTTGTGTTACGAATAAATAATTAATTAATAAAAATCATTAAACAATAAATATAATAATTAATAATAATTGATTAATAAACATCATTGAAAATTTATTAGTTATTAAGGGAGAAGTCATTAGACATGGCCATTCAACCTTCATGACGAGACATAACTACCTATTTAGGCACACCATCACGAAGGCATGTAATCACCAATTCATTTTGATTCAATAATAAAAAAATATTTATATATTCTATAGTTGTCTAAAAACAATGGAGTTGTCTATAATGCGATTTTTTGGAGATTTCGGTGACGGAATCCGGCGGAAGAAATGAGGTTAAATCTTGATTTTTAACAGTTAAAATGGTTTTTTAACTGCATATTTGAATTCAGCACCCTGAAAAACCCCTAGGACCCTTTGATTGTGCAGAAACTAGCTATCAAACTTGGGATTCCAATAAATTGCTACCAAATTTTGACCGGAAAAATCCGCCGGAAAAACTTTCAAAAAATCTCATTATAGACAACTCCAAAAACAATTTGTTCATTACATTGGTATTAGAGCCAAATAATCCTCAACTCACTATTTGAAAGTTTTTTTTTCTACCCACATCTCTATACCATCCCCACAACCACTAGCCGTACAGATCACTTTCCGCAGTCCTAGTTATTCACATCCCTATTTCTTCCACCTCGACACGTTTGATCCCAAACTGACCCACCACCAAACACTATGATATATTTTTGGTTATGTTCCCCAACTCAGTTCACATCTCTCCCACGTCATATTCCACTAATCTCGACTTCCAACATTTCACTTTACCTTTTTTGCAAATCTTTCTGCTAGTTGTCTGTGTATGTCAGGCATTGACCCTCACATTTCCTTGCGCGGTTAGTCCTGTCCCCTGCCATTTTAAATTGTTTCCTCCTCGACTGCTAGGTCAATTGTTCTACCCCACCATTCATAATTCTATAGTTACAAGTTATATATTAGTTATCGATTATCTTATATTAATTATATAAAGATATTTAATTATATAAGTTCTTTAATATATATAATTAATATGAAATTAAACTATTATATTACTATAATAAAAATATAAAAAAAAATTTAAAAATATATAAAAGTGGGTTGCACCAAGAAGAATAAGATTAAACCCAAAATGGGGAATAAAAATAAACTACTAGGCATGAGAATCAATGCCAAGAGAAGCTCAATAAATTACACTATCATCTCGACAATGTTGAAAACCGACAAATGAAGTTAGGATGACAAAAGGAGATAATTGAAACTCAAAGCAATTAGCAACATATATCAATAAAATAAACAATATTGAAAAATGTTGCAAGGAATGCAAGTCAAAGAAAGGAGAGATTTTGATTATCGTTGGTGAGACTTCTTAAAATTGAGAGAGGAAGACAAGCAAGAAGAAACTCTTGGTCTTAATAAATAAGAGGAAAAGATGGATCGTTAGTTGGAAGATTCCCCAAATCATGAGATTTTTGCAAATATACTTCTCAGGTAGTCAATACCATTCAAAAATTGCAGAAAAAGGACTATAGGAGTTATCTAGGTACAATGGTAAAGATCATAAGTGAATTTTGTTTGGGTTAATATAATGGAATGTATTTTCAAATCAAACCCACCATTAGGTGAATGTGAGAAAATAATGACAACATCTAACAATTTGGAAGGAGAAGCATATGACTGAATCCTATGGTGGTCCAACAAATGCGATTCCCATTCTTTTTATTGGAAAAAAATGATGGATGCCTTGCTAAAAATATGATGAATAAGAAGAATATGGTATAATTGAGGCTTCTCTGATCCATCATAGTTATAAGAAGAATTTCGGCGTAAATCACATAGAGAAAGACCTTTGCCCACGCGTTTCGAACCAACTACTGTGGTTCATCATCAGGACAAGCTGAAGAGACAGATCTAGTCTAGCGCGTTAAATAGCTCGAGCAGAGATTCCAACAACTAAAATCGAATAACGTCTAATTTTGACCCAAGGACCCTGATAAATTATTATTATTCTCAATGTTATTAATATTCCTAGTATTTACTATTTTATTTGCTGAAATAAGTAAAACTAGGTAAAAAATAAAACAAACTAATAGTTTATTTATTAAAATTAATAATATATCATAATCTTTCTCCTTAATATTTAGTATTATATTTATGGAATTATGATGAATAAGGTAAATAAATACCCTATTTGTCTGAAGTTAGTTTAAAAATTAGTTTATTACACTATTATTAATTTATATACAAATTTATATCAACTATATTTTATGAAGAAATGTAAAAAATAGTTAAATAAAGGGGAAAAAAAGTAAAATATTAATATATAGTAATGTATATATAATAATATATCAACACTAATATATAGTGATAAAATAAATAATAAATAACCATTATGTATTACTATTAATAATAATAATATGTAAGTTAGTATCAAATAGTATATACTAGCATTCCTTCATATTTATCATTATAACTAAGGACCAAGATAAATTAGGTAAATAAAATAAATATCATACTTACTTAAGGTAAGTTTAAAATTAGCTTATTGCATTATTTATTATCCCCTATATATATAACTATATAAGTTAAATTGAAGAAATGTCAAACAAGAACGGAATG
>APFE030594104.1:1130-32195 GCA_000404065.3 Pinus taeda | reverse complement strand
GGAGGGAGATAGTGAGAGGATTGGAGGGCAAAGAGAGATGGGGGAATAGAGAGGAAGGTAGGAGAGAAAGGGAGAGAGAGGACTTGTGAGAGAGGAGGAGAGAGGGAGGGATAGAGAGATGGAATTGGAGGGCGAGATAGGGAGGGAAGAAGAAAGACATAGAGAGTGTGAAGTGGAGAGAGAGAGGGAGTCACAAGGGAAAGAAGGAGAGGGATAGTATGTATGTTTATGGGTGAGATAAAGACACAAATAAGGAGATATAGAGAGAAGGGGGGAGAGAGGGAGAGAGGAAGAATGAGAGACAGGACTTGAGAGAAAGGAGAAGGGTGATGGGGGAAGAGAGAGAGGATGTCACAAGGGAAAGAAGGAGAGAGATAGTATGTATGTTTATGGGTGATATAAAGACACAAATAAGGGGATATAAAGAGAAGGGGGTAGAGAAGGAGAGAGGGAGAGAGGAAGAATGAGAGACAAGACTTGTGAGAGAGGAGGAGAGTGATGGGGAAGAGAGACTATGTTTGTGTGAGAGAGAGAGGGAGAGTGGTAGGAGATAAAGGGAGAGAGACGATGTACGAGAGAGAGGAGTTGAGAGAGAGGAGGAGAGAGGAGGAGAGAGGGAGGTATAGGGAGATGGAGTTGGAGGGGGGAGAGAGGGAGGGAAGAATAAATACATAGAGAGTGAGAAGTGGAGAGAGAGAGGGAGGGAGTGACAAGGGAGAGATGAAGAGATAGTGTGTATGTTTGGGGGTGAAATAAAGAGAAAACGAAGGAGAGATGGAGATAATGGGGGGTTGAAGGAGAGAGAAGAGAGGGATGGATATAGTAACAAAGTTGGAGGGTGCAGAGAAAGCGAAAGAGGGAGGTGGTAGAGAAAGGGAGAGACAGAGGGTGTGAGAGAGTGGAGAGAGCGAGGGAAAGAGAGATGGAGTTGGAGGGGGAGAGAGAGGGAGGCAAGAAGAAATAAATAGAGAGGGAGAGATAGGGAGTGACAAGGAAGATAAAAATAGGGATATAGGAAATGAACATGGAAGAGAGATAGAAGCAGGGGAGAGAGTGTGAGAGAGAGGAGGAGGGAGGGATAGATAGATAGATTGGAGAAAGAGAGACTATGTTTTGGGGGTGATATAGCGAGACAAAGGGAGATAAAGATATAGATGGAAAGTGAGGAGAGGGAAGAAGAGAAAGATGGAGATAGAGAAGGAGAGACATAGATATTAATAGATATGGAGTGAGAGAGCGTGTATGTTTGGTGGGTTGAGATAGAGAGATATAGAAGGAGATATGGAGGGAGATATAGATATAGATGTTGGGGGGAGAGAGGGGAGAAGATTTCTTGCACTAAATGCATTAATTTCAAAGTAGATGATGATTTCTAATTCTATTTGATTGCTTGCACTAGATGCATACATTTTAGTGTATTTTTTATTTCTAATGATATTTGATTACTTGCAATAGATTCATTGACTTCAATGTAGATGATTTCTAATCCTCTTTGATTTCTTTCACTAAATGCATTGATTTTAGTGTAGATGGTAATTTCTAATCCTATTTGACTAGATGCACTAGATGCATTGATTTCAATGTAGATGTTGATTTCTAATAATATTTGATTGCTTGCACTAGATGCATTGATTTCAATGTAGATGATATATAATCATATTTGATTTCTTGCACTAAACGCATTCATTTTAGTGTAGATGAGGATTTCTATTCCTATTTGATTTCTTGCACCAAATGCATTGATTTCAGTGTAGATGTTGGTTTATAATCTTATTTTCTTACTTGAACTAGATGCATTGATTTCAATGTAGATGTTGGTTTATAGTCCTATTTGCTTACTTGCACTAGATGCATTGATTTGTGTGTAAATGTTGATTTCTAATTGTATTTGATTGCTTGCATTAGAGGCATTCATTTCAGTGTAAATGTTTTTTCTAGTATTATTTGATTACTTCCATTAGATGCATTGATTTCAGTGTAGATGTTGATTTCTCATTTGATGTAATTGGATGTATGATTGCACATTAATTTTAAATTGATTGGATTAACATTGTGCATTGATTTCAATGTAAGCACAAAAAATTATTGACAATGTACATTGATTTTTGTGTTAAAGCAACTCAATCTATTAATATTGGAGAGAAATAGATACAAGGTATGATGTTTACTGCAATAACTCGAGCTTAAGATTTAAATGGTTTACGATTTAACATGTCATTTTCATATAATCAAAATGAAAAGATGACAATCGATATGAAAATATGAAAATAGTAACAAGGGTGACAATAAGAATAGTATAAGAAAATAGTTTGATATTAATCATAATGAAGACTATTTGTAATTGACTATATTCTTATTATTCACATTTTCCATCATTCAACACTATATTAATAAAAATTATTTCATCATTAAAGTTATTAACAATATTTATCATCTCAAAAAATTGAGGTAACTAAGAAAATTTAAAATTAAAATTACAAAATTAATCTGAAACATTTAACATATTTAAAATTATTATATCAATATTAGATGAATTTACATATTATTGATAAAATTAATCATATTTTCGTTAGATTTTCTTCGGCCACACATCAATCAAACCAGCCTGGATCCATTTTAACTCTGGATCTATCAAGTGCCGAGAGGGATCAAATCTTTCGAGGTGCTAACCTTTCCTCAAGTTTTGCACTCAAAAAAGAGGTTTGCAACTCGATATATTTAATCCCTCTTAGTGCTTCATAATGCCCAAATTTCTTGCAGTAATAACATTGGACATTAGATTTTTTCCATGGTATTCTTCCCTCAATTTGGTTTTGTGGAGGTCCCCACTATATGCTTCGTGATGATGTTTTGACCTGCCTCTGCTTTGGCCTCTACCTCGCTTGTTGTCTGCTATATATCCTCTGCCTCTGCCAAAACAAAGTTGTGCTTTGAAAGCTTGTTCCATGGAATCTTCTGCCAAGTTGAGCCTTGTTTCATGTGTAAGAAGTGATCCAAACAATTGTTCTACTATAAGGTTGTAAAATTTTTGGATTCCAAAATGGTTATTACAATCATGTCACATTTCTTAGGCAGGCTTCGAAGGACTTCTTCAACAATTTTCTAATTTGTAATGGTTTCACCAATGAGTTTTATCTTATTGATTATTCGCATGAATCTAGTCATGAACTGGTCCACAATATCTGTGTCAGTCATCTTAGGTTTTCGAATTGTGCTCTCAATGTCTAAAATTTCATTGTATTCACTGTATTATTACCTTGATATGCAACTTTAAAAATATCCCAAGCTTCTTTTGATGTTGATGCGCTAGTTATCTTGTCGAAGATAGAGTCATTGATTCAATTTTGTATTCAACATTTGGCTCTACGCTCCTCCTTTCTGAGTTTAATAATTGCATTCCTCTAATTATTGGTCATGGTCGCCCATGCTTCCTCGGTCAGATCTACATAAACATTGGAAGTGTATCCCAACACTCTTATGCCCACTTGACCATGTCGAAATTGACAAATGGTAGTGTTAAGTGCTCACACTTTGGTGGCTTCCCATTGATGGCCACTTCCTTTAACCTCCATTCCACGTTCATCTTAGAGTGACAACCTGATATAACAATGACTTCATTGTTTGGATCACCTCTGCACTCAACACAATGAACTTATTTGGAAGACTCTACATTTTGCATGTTTTGGATAGATATGATGTTTCTTTGGAGATATGAAATCAATCTTATTATGTCAAGATCACGTAGATGCAACTTTGTCTTTACAAGAGATTGATAGGAGACTCGGGATTTGGTAGGATATTTGATTAATGGCTCAACATCTATGCATCACATATATATGATTTTCATTTTACATGATGGATGTGTGGGAATATGAAGAAGCACATCCACATTTCTGAAATAACCGCAAAGACCCCAAAAGTCCTTGACTTGGAAAAGAATTAGCCTCATAAGGAGGAAGACAGCCAAGTGTATTAATCGATGCCGAATTCAAGTTGGAATGATGATTCCCAATGTGGAACGTGCAAAACACAATGAACAAGGATGCAAGGCAATGAATAGTAAGTTTGATCACTATGGTCTCTATCTTGACATCATTTCCTTCACTTTGCACCTAAAGAAAGTAGTAGCAACATATTTGAAATTAGCCAATCACATAACCATATGCTAGAAATGGCAGAACTATATGCTAGAAATAGCAGCCAATCTCCTTGAATGACAAATTTTTCATTGCATGGGAGATAATGCTTTGCTTGTAGAGATATGAGCAACAAAAATACATATTACAAACACAATATGGAACTCAAAAGACAATATTGATGAGATAACATTGGCTTCCTTCAATGTCCCTGAAAACTTCACCATGCAAGAGCCCAAGGATATGTGAACCACTTACAAGTATATCTAGCAATGAGCATACACTTGACATTAGCAAGTTCATCGAATTACCCACAACTATGTAATCGATTTCATTCTATGATGTACAATACTTTGCGCAATCTCTTGACAATAAGCATCACTTCCACATAATTGAATTGATTTCATCTGCATGAATGTGTCTTGTGACACTACATGTACCATCTGATAGATAAATAACATAGTACCAGATCTGATAGATAAATAACATAGTACCAGAGTCACCTGAATTAGGCCTTTAAAATATAGAAATTCAATAATTATATTTGAAATGCAAATAGTGCAATGTGGTTTGGTATTATTTGCACATGTGAAAGGCTAAAAAGAAGCGATTTTTTTTATTTCTAGGTAAAAGCTTCAAACAAAAGGTTGACCCATAATGAAAGGAGGATGAAGAAACAATTTGGATGTCTCCTCTATTAATATTATTAACCACATGATCATACTCTTGTTGTTTTATTGAATCATTGCTAGTTATTGAAGCAATTTGAAATGATTTAGTTGCAGATGTGGATTGGGTTGTGAAGCAACTCCTACCATCGATCTACAACCATTTAAACAATTCCTCATCTCTACAATGTATGATGAGTTTATATCTCATGAACTCATGATATTTGCAGGAGAATAATTGATATGCATTTATTGATGTGAAATGGTTTTAGTGTAGCAAAGTGCAAAGGTGTGGAGTTAGAGTGCCAAAGTGTGGAGTTTTAGTTTAGCAGAGTATGGAGGAACCACAATGAAATATTCTTCCACACCTCCACAATGCATTGTTTCTTAAGGCTAGCGCTGGAACAAACAAATCACAATATTGTTTCTTATGATTGAATTTGTTTCTTACTATTGAATTTCCTTGAATGTTCTACATATTGTTGTTAGTGTGATAAATGGATATTTAGATCAGCTAATAAACAATTGTTGGCTATATTATCTCATCTAATGGAATCCAATACATAAAGTGTAGCTTGGCTAGTTGTTAGGTATCTTCTCAAAATCATTATTTTTTTCATCGTATGTGTTAGCAATTATGTTTCATAGTAATCTATATTTGTGATTCAATGCTTGTGGTGATCATTGACCTATTGTGAGTTTAAGTAATTCTCATAAAGATGGAAAAGGACATGATTGGATTGTAATACATAGTCAATTTCTTGGTTTACAAGTTTAGTTGCATTACATAATCAAGATGTAGAATCATTGCAAATTGCTTCAATAACAAAGCTTATGATTGCAATCAGTTACCTCTTGATTTTGGGCCTTGAAATAGAAAATATATATGTGATGCGTGATACATGATGTGGCAGCATTTATGGTTATCTTCGTAATAATTTATACGATTTTGGGCCTTGAAATAGAAAATATATATGTGATGCGTGATACATGATGTGGCAGCATTTATGGTTATCTTCGTAATAATTTATACGAAGTCTATTTCAATAGGGAAAAACTATGGATTTGTTATACATTTCTTTCAACATCATATTGAGTGGTGCGAAGCAGAAGGCTATTGGTGTCCTATACCTAGGCCATAATCCATCGGATCATCTGCCGCCATCACATTTTCTTTCATACTTCTGACAATTATGTCAACATCGACCTTTTCACGACGACGTTTTCTGAGACATTCACTATAGCTTTTACCGATCGCATATAGCTTCAAGCGACTGACATTTTCCTCTTGAATAGATTCTCACATGGCTTCTTTTATGGAGGAGAAATCATAGGCCGTACTCCTTGGGGACCGATTACCTCGATTGTCAAATCTCGAGCATCAATGTAGAGGGAACGGAGCAAAGAATATGTGAGCATAATCAAAGAACATGAAGTAGTTTTACAATATAAACCACCCTTCATTCTGCAGCTAAATTCAAAAGTTCAAGTTGCTTCACAAAATTGGAATGTAACTGATATAGAGAAATAGAAACAGAATCAGTTTCGATGTAACATAGACCGTAAAACTAGCTGCTAATGCTTTTAAAGATGTCTCTCAGCCTTATTTATCATGAAGATTCGAGATTTAGCACCATCTTTGGAATCGTGACCTCGAATCAATGATTTTCACTGTCATTGCTTGCTTGATATATATAGGTCTGAATGCGTTGCACAGTTGACTGTATTATAAAGTTTAGTTGCATTACCAAATCGTTGTTATGCATGCTCGATTGCATTAGACAGTAGATTTCTTGCTTTGCAGATTTGATCGATTTCTTTATCGGTTTTAATTACATGGCCCTTCCAAAGCTATCCCATTGGTTCTTTAACCCACTAGGCCAGTGCCACATTGAAATCTATTTGGATGTTATTGCGCTCTATTTCCGAGCTATAGTGTTTTTTTCACAACAACCCTGAAACTAAAATTACATGACTGCATGCATTTAAAGCATAAAACTGTTAACGATACCTAGTGCTAAGGTGCAGAGCAAGCTTTGCGCTTTCTTCCTCACCATTCAGCACAATGTATCAAAGTGTATTAATGTATCAATGTGTATTAATGCTATGGAATTTAAAAACAAGTAACCAAAATAACCTTGCAAAGGTTTAGAGAATTTTATCAACGATTCCACTGACCCAACAAACTGAACAAGCTATCTACACTCCATGACGCGTAATGATGACAAGAAGCAGCATGCATCCAGACACTCCGTTACGTGTAATGATGACAAGAAGCAGCATGCATCCAGACACTCCGTTACGTGTAATGATGACAAGAAGCCATTCATGCAGGATGACAATTCAAAGGAAACTCATAGCATTTAAATAATATTTTATTGTTTATTAGTGTTAGTTGTCGGGAGTGTGTGCGGGCCCAGAAGGTGCAGTGTGCGCAAGAGGCTTTCAATGTGGTTCCTCCGCACCTCCGTACTATGAAATCCTCTGGTATATCTTCGCAATGACTACAGCACAATCAAATCCTCTTGGTATATCTTGGCAATGACTATAAAAGCTTAAATTCCCAATTTGGGTTAACTCTAATAAATATGAGGGGCAGGAATACACGACATCTAATTAAAAAAAAAATTGATGTAGTTGTGCATTCCAAACGAGAAAAATATCGACAACTACAAGTTTTCTAGTAACAACGGATATTGTCAACCAAATTATGTTAGCATTGTCTACTCAAAGAATTGATGTATAAATAACTTTTATTATAAATCTATACTATACTTGTTTAAGTTGACGATCATATTATCACCTAAGCACTGACCATATCCAATTTTTAGATGTATGCTTTACTGTATAACCATACCAATTTTATACTATAGGAAAAGTCGTAAAATCCGAAACAACGTACTCATATCGATGAAATTATCCTTCCCCCAAACTGAATTGTAGAAAATACCTTACGAAGGCAGAGACCGCTCGAAATTTTGTGCAAAGCGACTGTGCAGGGCGGCACAACATTGTGGGGCGCCGAATCATGCTGCTCCAATGTGGAGGAGAAAACTCCCACTAAACCTCAGGGCCAATGTAATAACTCCCTCTAAACCTCCGCACTGCACACAAGGGCTCGGCAATATAATTCCTATATAAAACAATGCACTAGCACATATACTTAAGAACCTTCAACTATGAAATGGTATGACCTCTGGCCGAGGTAATTCCTATTCATAACATATTTCATAGCACCAAAACATAAATATATATATAACAAATTTGTTCACAAATATAATTAACACACATCCCTAGTAACACTACTAGTCTCGTCATTATACAAGTGAGGCATTCAGTTGACAAGCTGCATAGGTGCTTTACACTGTACACACCTTAATTCGAGGAACCATCTCTTGTTAAGAGAAAGATAAAAACTGTGAACACACCATTATAGGAGAGATATGATCGACATATCACATAGGTGCTTGGTACTGCGCACACATGAAGAGGTTTTTCGTTACACCAAAACCTGCAAGTGTTGGTAAACGTTCCAAACCAATAACTAGGATCCCCAGGGCGGAAATTACAGATTCCATAGAGGTGCGGTGATTCTTACAATACCCCCCTCAAACGCAACTCGGGGGAATCCAACCTGGGTCCAAGCTCTGATACCATGAAAATGTGTTAGAAAACCTGCACAAATGAATCCAGCTGATAAAGGTTGAACACACAACTTTGCAAAGCAAAAACACTAAAAGAAAATCGAAAGAACAAAAAGAATGATTCATTTAGAAAATAAGTTACAATGCTCATGATATAGCATTACTGGGTGAAGATCCCAAGGTAATGTGCCATAGTGGTGATCAATGAGGGGACACAACACCTACAACAAGTTCTAGAGAGAACTAACCAATTGCGAACTGAAAGGAGGGGCAAATTAGGGAGTAAATCATGCAGAAGAACTAGCTAGTTGTGGAGTGAAAGGAGGAGCAAATCATGGAGTAAATCATGCAGAAGAACTAGCTAGTTGTGGAGTGAAAGAAGGAGCAAATCCAGGAGTAAATCATGCAGAAAGGATCTTGCATATAGTCCCATGCTCTAACTAAGTGTCCATATGTGCCATTAATGAAGGTCCTAGGTGTGTAGTACCTCCAACACCCCCTCTGAACACCACTATGGGGAAAAATAAAAAATGGGCACTGGCAATTAAGGCTGAAGGTAACCCAAAATACAATGCAGCTTGTACTAAAATTGAGGAAAGAGGGAAAACCTTGTGGAAAACACCCCCCCCCCCCCCTCAAAATATAATGTAATAAAAAGAAAAGAGGAAGAAAAGGCAGTTGCTAAGCAATTGTGTCCTTGACTCCAAGACGAGCGCGCAAAGAGAGAAACTTCTACTCAGTGAATGTCTTGGTGAAGATGTTTGCAGTCTATTCTGCTGAAGGACAGAACTGCAAATCAATGACCCAATCATGTACTAAGTCTCTGATGTAGTGCATATGGATCTCTATGTGCTTCATCTGTTGCCACTATACTAGATCCCTACAAAATTTGAGAGTGCTCTGGTTGTCACACCAGATGACAATGGGATGGTGGAACTGAACGCCCAACTCAGTGAGGAAGTGTTGTAGCCACAGAGCCTGAATGGTGATGTTGACTACTCCTCTATACTTGGCCTCAGCTGAAGAGAGAGCAATAACAACCTGCTTCTTACTCGACCAACAGATAGGGCCAGACCCTAGACCAAGTGAATATCTAGAGGCCACATTGAACACAAACTCAGGTCGGGGTTGTGGACCATTAATGTAGTTAAGCGATAATCGATCAAGAACCACATCGTGTTGTGGACATATATATGTTGGTTGTCTCACAACGCCCTAGGAATTTAACGTTGTGTTTATTGTTAGTATGCACACCGAGTTAAAGTAGTGTCTGAGGAATGAAATGAAATAAAACGTTGTGCGCATGATACATTGTGTCAATCATTTGTGGTGACATTAGGGTTCTAAATCAAACGAATTTGTAATCTAGTATCGCTTACATGTTAAATCTCACCTGTAATCCGGGATTGCTTACGTGTTAAATCTCTCGCTTATTGGCGGCTTTTCTCTTCTCTTTTAATGACTTTTAGTTTTCAATGGTTGTATGTCTAGAAAACGATTATAATAAAGAATGAAAACAAATTATTTTTCTCCATATTTAAAAAAGATAAATGGATTACATTGAAAACATCAACAATAAATGACTGGAGTAATACTTGACCAAACTAAAGTAAAAAACACCTAACTGATTAGAGAATCAAATGTGATGACAACTAACAAACAATGAGATTGATATATCAGCATCCCTACTAATCTTAGTAGTTACATGTAGAGGCACTTACAATGTCTAAATGCTCTCTTTGAAATTCAAATACATTATCCCCAATGGCTTTGTGAAAATATAAACTGATTTTGGAACCACAAAAAGCAAGTACTATTTCCCTATAATTGACAAGTTCATGGATGAAATGAAAATGTGTATCAATGTGCTTGCTCTTTTTGTGGAAAGCAGGACTCTTTGATAAAAAAATTGTTGAAGCATTATCACAGTAAATTGGAATTGGCTCATTTTGAATATTTGATAGATATTTCAATAATATTCTTAACTACAGTCCTTGACAAACTGCTGAATTTGCTGCTACATATTCTACCTTTGCAGAAGATATTGAAACGATTGATTATTTCTGGGATGCCAATGAAATCAGATTCGTTCCAAGATGAAAAACATACCTTGAGGTGCTTTTGCAATCATCTAAACTCTCTTCATAATCGATGTCTATATAATCTGAAAGTGTACATTTTTCATAATGTGTATAGAATAAAGCATAGTCTATTGTCCCTGCAATATACCTTAAGATCATTTTTGCAACCTTCCAATGAGAAATCTTAGGTGACTGCATAAACCTAGGACAAAACTTGTTGCAAACATAATATCAAGTCTAGTTGCCGTGAAAAACAAAAAAACTACTAAGTAGACTTTTATACAACGTGGAATCACCTCGTGGTGTTATATTTGTTTTTTTTAGTTTAGTTACTTGAGAAATTGGTGTATCTGTTGTTTACAATCAGTTATTTTGAACTTTTGGATGTATTAGTGGCATATTTTTGTTGACCAACAAAATTTCCAGTAACATATTGGTGAATTTCAATGCCTAAGAAGTATTTCATGACCTCTAGATCTTTCATATCAAACTATGTTTGCATTGTTTCTTTGAAGTCTTATAACATCATATTGTTGGTATGAAAAATATCATGTACATAAAGGCATACAATAACAATTTTACCTTTATGAGTTTTTGTATACAAATTTGGCTTATGGTTGCTTCTACAAAAACCACCTTTGATGAGATAGGTGTCGATGCAATTGTACCAAGTTCTTGGAGCTTGTTTTAAACCATACAAAGCTTTATTCAATCTGTATATCATATGCTCCTTTCCTAAAACTTCAAAATGAGGAGGCTACTCTTCATAAACTTCTTCCTACAATATACCATTTAGGAAGGAAAAGTTTACATCAAGTTGATAGACTTTCCATTCATGTTGAGTTGTTGTGGACAAAATGGTGTTGACGTGTCTAACCTTGCTACTGGAGCAAAAGTTTCACAATAGTTGACACCAATTTTTTTTTAGAATCCTTTGGCAACTAGCTTTGCCTTATGTTTCTCAATCTCTCATTTCTCATTCAGCTTGGTATTTTATATCCATTCTACACCAATTCTGGTTTTTTCTCTTGGGAGATCTGCTAATTCCCAAGTATGGTTCTTCTCTATGACAAAAATTTATTGGTTCATTGCATCAACCCAATGCTTTTCTTTAACTTCTTCAAAATGGGTTGGTTGAGATGAAAGAAATGTCAACATATTGTGATGGTCGAACTCATGCTCCTGCTCATATATTTCTCTGATGCTTCTTGTTTTCTGACTATCTTATGAAGTTGTTGAACCACTAGTGGATTCACTACTTGAATATTTACCACTTTTAGAATGGCATGACTCTTCTTCAACTTGTAATCGTGTTGGATAAAAAACATTGATTTGAAACTTCATCAACATGATTAGACCAAGATTTATTTTCAAAAAAATTTACATCTCTACTTAAAACAAACTTCTTGGTAATTGGATTGTAAAGTTTGTAGGCCTTTGAGTTCTCACTCTAGCCTACAAAAATACATCTTTCACTCCTATCATCAAGCTTCTTTTTTAGCTTCTGTGGAATATGTGAAAAAGCTACTGATTCAAAAATTCTAAAGTGAGATACATAAACGTTTTTACCATCCCAAGCTTCTTGAGGTACCATATATTGGAGACTGGTTGGAGATCTATTGAGAACATACATTGTTTTCAAAACTTCCTCAGCCCAATACACTAGTATAAAATGATGAAATTAATGAATAGGTGACTAAAAAAGTTAGTCGCCGCAATTATTTCAAGTAAATTACTACTAAATTTGAGCAATTTTAAGTGACCAAACTAAAAATGACTAACTTAAACAACTAATTTAGTGTAGGGATAAAATATATGACTAGCTAATAAGTGACTAAACTAAAAGTGACTAACTTAAATGACTAATTTAGTCTAAAATTAAAATATATGTCTAAATAATAAGTAACAACATTATTTCATGATGAGACTACCCTACAAGCCACCAAATTTCTATCATATCCATGAGGTCAACAACAATTTGTGGTTCAAGATATAGCTAATTTGGAACAAACTTAGCTATAGATCCTAGGATTTTTTTCTGCCTCTAATGTTGATGAACAAAGAGATCAATTTCTAAAGCATGTGGGAGCCAAACTATCAGCTTTCTCATGTTGGCTCCCTCTGTTGAACATCATGGAAAATCTCCATAGATTATTTATCCTTACTAAAACAAGTATTTTATTGGAAATGATCATTAATCCTATGACATTACTACTTCACTATACTTTTTGACCACACAAAGGTTATTTTGATGTCTACACTTCATATTTTATGACAATACTACCCTACAAGCCACCAAATTTCTATCATATCCATGAGGTCAACACCAATTTGTGGTTCAAGTAATAAATAAGTTGGAACAAAATTAGCTCTAGAAGCTATGCTATTTTTCGACCCCTAATGTTTATGGACAAAGAGATATCAATTTTCTAAAACATGTGAGAGCCAAAGTATTACCTTTCCCATGTTGACTCCGTCTTCTAAACATAAAAAAAAATCTCTAGAAATTAATTATTCTTATTAAATCAAACATTTAATTGGAAATGATGATTGATCATTACCATGATGTTAGTACTATTCTTCACTTTTTAACTACACAAAACTTGTTTCGATATCACCACAATTTACTTTTGATCAATCAACCAAAACCCCCTCAATTGATATTTAGTGACACAAAAACCTAATTTTTTTCATAAATTAATAATTATTTATAATAAAAAATACCTCCCATTAAACAAAGAAAAAACTAAACCTTTTATTTAATGGAATTTTATTCCCTTGATAAACATAAGAGCATTTCATTTAATTTTCATTAAGGTTTCATGGATTTGTTTCTTTCAAATATTAAAATGGTTTATTTCCCCCCATTTGAAAGACTTGTCCAAATATCAAAATTGTTTATTTCAGAAGAGAATTTCATTTCATTTTCATTAAGGTTTCATGGATTTGTCTCTTTCAAATATTAAAATGGTTTATTTCCCTCCATTTGAAAGGTTTGTCCATGAGGAAGAAGGAGAAGGAAAGGTGCATCTAGAAGGATCGAGGGTCGATTCCACTTTCAGCTTAGCAAGTTTATGCATGAGGAAGAAGGAGAAGGATGGGAAAATTTTGAAGGTTCAAGGGTCGATGCCACTTTCAACTTAGCATGCCCGCCAGATTTTAGATCTATTCTCAAGGAGGGGCTCCGAGTGGGACTCCCAGTGTCCCTAAATGACTTGCAAGCACAAGCATGCATCCTGTGAAAGACATTCCTAACACAGTCCTTGTGTTCATGTTCCTCTTGCATCGAAGGGTGTATGTGGCGAATATCTTGTGGGCACAAGCATGCATCCTGTGAAACACATTACTAACACGGTCCTTGTGTTCATTATCATCTCACGTCGAAGGGTATATGCGGTGAATAAGGCCATCATTGTGAACCCAAAGCCATGCTTTCTTACTCCACAATCTCAGACTGAGGCTAGCCCTTGGCACCTTCTCTCTCATGCATCTCGTCGTGTTATCATATATAATTTTTTGTTAAAAATTATTTATATGGGAAAAATTTTTATGGTGTTTAAGGCTGGAGGAGCTTCAGGCATTCTTATTTTTGAAATTTTCTTAACAAAAAAAAAAATAATACAAGAGCAGGTGGTCTACTTGCAGTGGAATGGAAAATGTGCATATGCTTCCTTTTTAGTATCACTTAAAGCTACTGAAGACTCAGATACTCACACAGAGAAAAATGATGATGTAGATGTGGGAGATGAGGGATTGAAACAAGTTCTTAAATTTCCTAAAGTTGGGATGTCTGGCCTAAAATTCAAGGTGTTTAAATTTGTGACTCCAAAACAGATACCAAGGATTTAGAGATTGTTCCATTAGTTGCATTTAGTGCATATCTACAGCAAATAGAAAGGAGAAAGCTACTTCAGCCATTTAGGTGCATGGTTGTAGTGAATGAGAAGAATTTTGAAGTGATTGCTTATAGTGAAAATCCCCCAAATATGTTTCAAGTGTCAACTCATGCAGTTCCTAGCATGGAGGAGCAACAAATTCTTCGTATTAGAAGTGATCCAAGGACCTTGTTCACTTCATCGAGCACCATGGCATTGCAAAAGGATTCCAAGTTTGAAGAACTCAATCTTCTAAATCCTATTTTGGTCCATTCCAAGAGTTCCGATAAGCCCTTCTATGCTATACGCCATAGAATTGATGTGCCATTGGTGATAGATTTTGAGCCTATTGGGACTTTGGATGTTTCCACCTCTGCAATGAGAGCATTACAATCGTAAGCCCTTCTACGCTATACTCCATAGAGATGATGTGGCATTAGTGATATATTTTGAGCCTATTGGGACTTCGGATGTTTCCACCTCTACAATGAGAGCATTAAAATCCTATAAGCATGCCGCAAAAGGAAATATCATACTTGCAAATCGATCCCTTGTGGAAATATTGAGTTATTGGGTGACATGATTGTACAAGAGGTGTGTGACCTTATAGGCTATGACCATGTTATGGCTTATAAATTTCATGATGATGATCATGGTGAGGTGATATATGAGATTAGAAGATATGATTTAGAAACTTATTTGGGTCTTCATTACCCTACAACTGATGTCCTTCAGGTTTAAGATTTTTGGTTATGAGGAACAAAGTAAGAATGATTTATGATTGCTATGCATAACCTATAACAGTGATTCAAGACAAGAGATTCCCTAGAGGCCTAAGTTTCTATGGATCTACGATGATATCACATCATGGTTGTCATCCTCAATACATGGAAAAGACGGGTTCTATATCATCTCTAGTAATGGTTGTAGTAATAAATGAGAAGGAATTGGACGGAGGTAGCGAGGGGCAAATGCAATAGAAAGGAAGAAGGCTTTGGGGACTGGTGGTTTGTTATCACACTAGTCCATGCTATGTTCCATTTCCTTTGAGGTATTCCTGTGAGTTCTTAATGTAAGTTTTTGGAATTTAGCTAAACAAGGAAGTTGAATTTGTAGAATTTTCTCTGCAAATTAGCTAGCTCACTGATATCATGTAGAAATTTTACCTACAGATCAAACTAATATATGTAATGTACTAAAGCATAATACTAGATCTACATCTACCATAAACTTTGTGGAAGATTAATTGAAGATGAGCAACATCAATCATGAATAGATATAATTGAGAAGGAGAAGTAATCAACCATAACACAGAAGACATAACCTGGGGAAAGCACCAGCCTAAAACCCCATCTCTATATTATCAATCAAGTGGAAATCCTCAACAACATACAAAAAGAATTAGCACAAAAGCTATCATGCTCTCTCTGTACTCTGATGATTTATCTTATGGACTATCTATGCTTGTATATATAGGCTCCACAAGTCCTCCAAGCTCCTATTTCCTTGCACAGTTTTGATTGGAGTCCAATGCCATAACATGTGTGAATTGGCCACATCATTCTTGTTGTAACCTCAGGTCCAACTATGCAATCCATACGAAATACTATTCCTTCTGCATGTAAGGAATATTCACAAGCAATATCCTAGCAAATGATAGTACATTGTTCCTTCTTTGATCTCAACTAGGTCTCCGTCTGAACCGACATGCATGAGTTATTCATGAGAGAATATTCAGTTATTTGAAGTACAACAGTTATATTCTAGCATGCATTAACTAACTGAATTTACTTAATTTAAACAAACTGTTTAAATCAAATATGACTGAACTTGACTAGTTAACTGAGCCAACTAATTACTACTCAATATAGAACTCATCCTTATCCCTTTAATTGATGGATAAATTAATCAATTAATAGATAAATTGTTGCATGTGCTCACATAGACTTCAAGTTTGATTTCCTTAACTAATTAACCCAAACTGAATTAATTAATTAATTTACAAACTGTTGTTAATATCAAATTCGAATTTTAATTCCTATTTCTAGTCCAGGGACTGACAAAAATAGGAATCCACACTGAAATTCTAAAAATGGAACTTCTATTTTTAACACAGTTCTATTTTTAGCACTTCCATTTTTCATTCCCTGTTGCCCACTCCAGCACTAGTATCCAAACTGCTAGTTTTAGCAGTTCTATTTTTAGCATTTTCTTGTTGCCATCTTCAACACTCCCTCTCAACTAGAAAAACTTCCTCTTGAACCCAATCCTGTACCTTCATAATGTTCTACATGTAACACATCTACCAAGTGTGGTTGCTCCAGCAACTCTCGGAACAAAAAAATATCCCATTTGATCTCTCTGTTGGGCTAGAAACATACTCTGATGCTGAAGCTCTACCTACTGCTTACAAGTGCTCCTGCTCTGACCTCTGTGCTACTGCAGCATCTCCATGCATCTTGCATTGTTGCACACCTCTCTATGCTACCTTGCACTGGTGCAACACACTCCTGCCTCTCGCATTGCTGCAGCTTGCTAGCTCTATGTTGTCTTGGGATTCCCTGCACTGTAGCTCTCTCTGCAACTCCATCTGCATCTGTCTCTACCCAATCAGTCAATTATACTACTCCTCATCGGGGCTCCTATAGCAATGTTGAATCAAAGAGGTTGGGTACCTCAAGGATCCTGCCCCTCCTCCTTAGGACGATCACTCCACATTGCCCCACCTCTTACCTAGAGGTATGGTTGCATGTGATCCCTCTGCCCACCTGGCTCGAAGTTTCCCCCTACTGGAGGTCTCTACATCATTGGATGCCTTCATTCTATCTCCTCTTGGCTTCCCCAATTGTTGCTGCTCCACAACCTCCTGAAGTTGCTTCACCAATCGTGGCTCCTCCACAATTGTCTGAGACTTCTTCTGGTGCTGCATGTTGAGAGGCAATTTACTCTCCCTCTCAACCACCAAGTATCTAACCTTTTCCTTGCTCCTTAAGGCTTTGCCTGCATCTTGTACCTCAAGTGCATACAAGTTCTTAGCTAGCACACCAATCTGTTTCCACTTTCCCGTCGTCATGAAATTTTCTGGAAAAAGAGCTTATTTTAAATCAGTGATATCTCCCTCATCCGAACTCCGATTCGGCCGTTCTTTTTTTTAATTTGGGTATTATTCCATAAGGAATCTAAATATGTTATGTGTTTCTATAAACTTTGCAAAAAAATTTCAGATTTCTCTACAAACTCTTGGCCTAAAACTCAAAACTTTGAAATCTCCTCTCAGTATATTGTTCTCTCCTTTGATCACCTTCACTCTGTTACCATGTAGAATTTTCTCTACAAATCATCTAGCACACTGATATCATGTAGAAATTTCACTTGCAGATCAAACTAATATATGCAATGTACTAAATCATAATACTAGATCTACATCTACCATAAACTTTGTGGAAGCTTAATTGAACATGAGCAACATCAAGCATGAAAAGATATAAGTAAGAATGAGAAGTAATCAATGATAACATAGAAGATATAACCCAGGGAAAGGGCCAATATAAAACCCCATATCTATATTATCAATCAAGTGGAAATCCTCAACAACATACAAAAAGAATCACCTCAAAATCTATCCTGCTCCCTCTGTACTCTAATGATTTAGCTTATGGACTATCTAGGCCTGTATATATAGGCTCCACAAGTCCTACAAGCTCCTATTCCCTTGTGCATATTTGATTGGGGTCCAATGTCATAACATGCGTGAATTGGCCACATTATACCTGTTGTAACATTAGGTCCAACTACGCAATCCATAAGGAATACTATTCCTTCTGCATGCAAGGAATATTCACAAGGAATATCCTAGCAACTGATAGTACGCCATCCCTTCTTTGATCTCAACTGGGTCTCTATCTGAACTGACATGTCTGAGTTATTCATGAGAGAATATTCAGTTATTTGAAGTACAACAGTTATATGCTAGCATGCATTAACTAACTG
This sequence comes from Pinus taeda, assembly GCA_000404065.3. Classification (NCBI taxonomy): domain Eukaryota; kingdom Viridiplantae; phylum Streptophyta; class Pinopsida; order Pinales; family Pinaceae; genus Pinus; species Pinus taeda. Next base: position 13,801 of record APFE030594104.1, on the reverse strand, counting down.
AACTTACTTAATTTAAACAAATTGTTTAAATCAAATATAACTAGACTTGACTTGGTTAACTCAACTAATTACTACTCAATATAGAACTCATCCCTATCTCTTTAATTAATGGGTAAATTCATCAATTAATAGATAAACTATTGCATGTGCTCACATAGACTTCAAGTTTGATTTTTCTTAACTAATTAACTCAAACTAAATTAATTAATTAATTTACAAACTACTATTAATATCAAATTTGAATTTTACTTCCTATTTCTAGTCCAAGGACTCACTAAAATAGGAATCCACACTGAACTGCTAAAAATAGAACTTCTATTTTTAGCACTTCCATTTTTCATTCCTTATTGCCCAATCCAACACTCGTACCCAAATTGCTATTTTTAGCGGTGCTATTTTTAGCACTTCTAATTTTAACATTTTCTTGTTTCCATTTTCAACAGAATTGGCTACTCAAATGAGAGAAAAGAAAATTATGTGCACTTAAGCATTGCTCTATGACATGTTTCTTCAAGAAACACCATTATGAATTGTCACTCGGAAGCCCAACATCATGGATCTTGTCAGATACGATGGTGTTTCCCTTTACTATGAAGAAACCTTTTGGCTTTTGGGGGTAACTCCTACTGAGGCTCAAATCTGAGATATTGTTGCATGGATGTCTGATGTTGAATTTTCCAAGTTTGCTTAGCTAGAAACCCTCCATGCAGTTTATCTGATTTATTCCTACCTACTTGTTATTTTCCTTAACAAGTTATTTACAATGTAAATACTGAGAATAAACACTAGTGCATGCTCAACATATTACAGATCAGCAACTAAAAGAAACAAGAACAAACACACCATATGACACCATTATTTATGGACTAATATTCCCGAAAAACCCAATATGGGAAATCTGTGTAGCTATCTGAGGATTTTATTATTAAGAAATATTAGAGTATAATTTGGGTGCCAAAACTGGCCTACCCAATAGAGAATTTCCTTAGCAGTAACACCTCTAAGATTCTGACAAATCTACTGGCTGAAACACTGGATAATCCTACTAGCAGCTACTCAGCACCAATCTGCCCCAAAAACCCCAGCGTCTGCCTAATATGGACTAGATCAGCCTCTCCTAAACCAGCACTGGCACTGTGTCAACCTATCTTGGCCTTTGTCAGCCCCAGGTGGCCCTTTGTCAGCTCTCTGAGCCTCTGCGTCAGCTACGCTAGCCCCTCTATTTTAGCTACCTCTACATGGCCGTACGTGAGAATTAGCTACTCCTATGTCTCTCTCTCTAGTTGCTCTGCTGCTATCCCAACACTATCTATGCCTCTTTGTCTCTCTATACTCAATGCCCCTCAACTACTCCCCGATCATTGATTCTATCTCTCTTAGCAAACCCTCCTCTAGAGAATAGAATGACTGATCACTCTGGTGTGTTCTCCAAGTGACCCTCAAGCCTCCTCTTATACTTTTGTTGTTGACATATCAACGATCAAGATTAAGTCACTAGTCAACAACTAAGATTAGATCTGGTATGATTCATGTGTTTTGGACCACTCTAACACAGATTCATATTAATACACATTAATATTTTATTTACTGTAGGTTTAAACTTAGGGACTCCATTAAAAATATTATTTTAATATCTCTTGATCTGTTTAGAATCTACCCAGACCCTTTCTAGGTATTGGAGATCTCATGTGCCCCAACCTCTCCACCAAATTTCGTAGCTAGATCAAATCCGATGCTACACGAAATCAAAACTCCCAACAATAATATTCACTGAGTATTACTCTGATCATCCGGCATTGGTACCTGTGGTGATGCTAGGCCTTCCTACCAAACATCCTTTTCACTATTGCCTCATGTACTGCTGCCCATGGTTCTACCACTGCCACTACTGCATCTGTACGACAACTCCCTCTGCATTCGTGTTATTGCTGGTCCTTCTGGTCCTTCTTACCAGCACTACATCTACACTGCACCTCATGTCATCATGTTGCATCATGCTGCCTACTGCTACACTGCAACTTAGTTACTCAGTTACTCAGAAGTAAGTAACTAATCTCCCAACTGACCTCCATGTTGGGCTAGAAACACCTGCTGATGCTGAAGCTCCCTCTGTCACTGACATGTGCTCTCTCTCTGACCTTTGCGTTGCTGCAACAACTCCTTGCATCTCGCATCATTGCACACCTCTCTCTACCTTCTTGCTTTGGTGCAACACCTCTGTGCCTCTCACACTGTTGCAGCCTGCTAGATTTATGCTATCTCGAGACTCCTACACGGTAGCTCTCTCTGCCCCTTCATCCGCATCCGTCTCTACCCACCCAGCTAGTCTTGCTACTCCTTGTCGAGGCCCCCGTAGCAAGGTCTAATCCAAGAGGCTGGGTACCTCAAGGATCTTTCCCCTCATCGCCTGTAGTCCTCCTGACTACAACGCGAAGTCTCCCCACTTCCGCTCAAGTTCTGCATGTGCAGTGATGGCACAGTCATCGTCTGTTAAAACTTCCTTCCTTGCCCTTGCGGGCGCTGACTTGGTCTCAAAAGACTCTCCCTTACTCTTCTTCCTTGGACACTGGGTCACATAATGACCCAACTCCCCACAGTGGAAGAACTTGATCTTGGAGAGATCTTTCTTCTTTTGCTTTTCCATTTTTCCCTCAAATACTAGGGCCACATCCTCCTCCTCCTGCTTGACCTTGATCCCTTCGATGTTGCTACATATCTTTGACTTTAGTCTAACCTCTTCCTAGCGAAGAGCTTCCCACATCTCGCCCCAAGGTTGGAGAGTCCCCCTGCCCAAGATACTCTAGAAAAATACTTCCCAATCTTCTGAGACAGCATTGAAGATTGTCCTCACCATAAGCTCCTGATTTGGTGTTGCTCCTATACCAGTCAACTAGTCTTGGATCTCATTTAGTCCTCTGAGGGAGGTGTTAATCAATTGACCCTTCTTCATCTGATATGACCTCATCTGGTTCTTGAGTAGCATTCTTCTCTGTAGAGAAGCATGCTGGTACAACTTCCTGAGAGCCTCCCACATCTCAAATGACGTTTCCTTCTCAGCTATATGTGGTACTACATGATCCTTGACCCCGTCAAGTAAAATTCACTTGGCCCTCGACATCACCTCTTCATAATTGTGATTATCATTGGGTTTGACTGGGACAGCTATTACCTTCAAGGCAAAGTTCTTGACATGATTACTGTCAAGCATTGATAATATTTTGGCCTTCCAGAATAGGAATTTCGATGCTCCGTCAAGTCTATCTTGATCTCTTACCTCTTGTAGTGCCATGATTCTCCTCTACTTCCCTCCTAGAAGTTCTTTGTTCAAGTCCTCTGAGTCTCTACTTCTTGTCTGGAAGTTCGCTTCTAGACTTCCTCTGAGTCTTGATTTCCCTCCTATAAATCCTTCTGCTACTTGTTGAGATGCCCGCTACTCTGATCAACTTGTGCGGTTGCACTTCTGATTAGAGTTCCTTAGCTAGAAACCCTCAATAACAACTCCTCTGGCCCTGCTCTGTTAGGTACTATTCTGACTGCAGTACATCACTAGCTCCACACTGCAATATTCCTGCAGCCTTCTAGACCCCAACAATTGCCTCACTATGAACTGTGTCAAACCTAGGATGCCCTGTGTCAGCCCTCTAGCCCTCTGTGTCAGAAACGCTAGCCTCTATGAAGCTCTGCACAACTCTCATCTTCCTCTGCATGGCTCTGGCTAGCTCTGCGTCACACTTCTTATCTTCAACGCTGCTAGAAACAACTTTTGCCACCTCGGGACAACTGCCTTCTGTTGTTATTGCTCTGCTCGACTGATGTCCCTTAGTCCTCTTGTGATTTGTAGTCACACTCTGATACCATGTTGAAGTTTCTAAGTTTACTTAGTTAGAAACCCTCCATGCACTTTATCTGATTTATTCCTACCTACTTGTTATTTTCCTTAACAAGTTATTTACAATGAAAATAACTTAAAATAAACACTATCACATGCTCAACATATTACATATCAGCAACTAAAAGAAATAAGAACAAACACACCATTTGACACCATTATTTTTGGAGTAATGTCCACGGAAAAACCCAATGTGGGAAAATTAGTACCACTATCTGAGGATTTTCTTATTAAGCAATATCAGAGTATAATCTGGGTGCCAAAACTATCCTACCCAATAGAGAAATTCCTTAGCGGTAATACCTCTTGGTTTCTAACAAATTTACTGGTTGAAACCCCAGATAATCCTTTGGCAGCTACTCAGCACCAATTTGCCCTAGAAACCCCACCGTCTGCCAAATTTGGACTGCGTCAACCTCTCCTAGCCTAGCGCTGGCACTGCATCAACCTATCCTGACCTTCTTCAGCCCCAAAAGGCCCTGCATCAGCTCTTTGAGCCTCTGCGTTAGCTACACTGGCCCCTCTGGTGATCTGCGCAACACTTAGCTACCTCTACGTGGCCTTGCGTGAGCACTAGATGCTCCCGTGTCTCTCTCTCTGGGTGCTCTGCTGCTATCCGGACAATATCTTTGCCTCTCTGTCTCTTTGTACTCAATGCCTCTCATCTTCTCTCCCAATCATTGATTTTATCTCTCTTAGCAAACCTCGCTCTAGAGAATAGAATGACAGATCACTCTGTTGTGTTCTCCAAGTGACCCTCAAGCCTCCTCTTATACTTTTCTCATTGACATAACAATGAAGGAGATTAAGTCCCTAATAAATGGCTAATATCTAGATCTAGATTGATCCATGTCTTTTCGACCACTCTAATACATATTCATATTAATACACTTTAATATTTTATTTACCATAAGTTTAGACTTAGGGACTCCATTAAAAAAATTAATTATTTTAATATCTCTTGATGTGTTTAGAATATGCCCAAACCCTTTCTAGGCATTGGAGATCTCATGTGCCCCAAGCTTTCCACCAAATTTTGTGGCTAGAGAACATCTGATGCTACCCCAAATCAACATCTAAGAATCACATGGATTCCATAGGTTTGAGCACACATAGTCTTGTTTATGTAGGATATCCTGGAGCAGGATCATTAGGGAATGTAATTTGTGGAATTGTCATGGTGAGAATTAATTCAAAAGACTTTTGCTTTCATCCAGATCCCATATTTCAAAAGAAATCAAATGGGAAGGTTCCAAACATGACCTGCAGGACAGAGATGATGGTAAGAAAATGCATCCACGATCTTCATTTGATTCATTCCTTGAAATGGGAAAACTGAGGAGCTTTCCTTCGGAGGATGTTGAGATGGATGTCATCCATTCATTGTAGTTAATACTATGAGGTTCTTGCAAAGAAACTGATGATAGTAGTAGAAATATCGCGATAAATAGGTAACTCACTAATTTGAAACTTCAGGAAATGGATGAATTGAACGCAGTGATAAATAAGATGGTGAGACTGATTGAAACATAAACGAATCCAATCTTGGTAGTCGATGCTTATGGAGTAGTAAATTGATGGAATAGAAAAGTTGCTAAACTTACAGAGTTGTCAATGGAATAGGTCCTAGGGAGCCTCTAATCAATCTCATTGAGGAAACCTTAGTTGAGAACGATGCTACATTTGGCTTTGCAAGGAGTTGAAAAGAAAAATGTTCAAATTGAGCTGAAAAGACATGGCTAAGAGGAGGAAAAAGGTCTAGTAGTTCTACATGTTAATTCTTCCTCGAGCAGGGACCTTAAGGAGAATGTTGTGGGAGTGTGCTTTTTTGCCCAAGATGTGACCAGGCAAAAGATCATTATAGACAAGTTCACCTGCATTCAAGGTGACTATAGCGCAATAGTTCAGAATCCAAGTCCCCTAATTCCTCCCATATTTGGTACAGATGAATGCGGATGGTGTTCTGAATGAACTCTGCCCTGGAGACAAAGAGGCTCTACTTCTTACTGTTAAAGCTGCCAAAGCTTTGGATTGCATTTTTTATGAGCAGAGTTTCAAGGCATAAAATCTGTAGCTCCATGTTTGAAGTGCATAAATATATCAATCAAAATGGAACTAGTTAAATAGGTGGCATAGTTTCCCTAATTAAAGGAACCCCTCACAGCAAATGAAGGAGCACCGTTAAGCTACATAAAATATCATCTGTGATATCAGAGGAAGAATTATGTAAGCATTGTGTTGACCTACTTAGAGGTGATCCTTTTCTCTGTAGGGAAGGATGATAAATTCACATATGAAGAGTCTGATGGACAAAATCATAATTTGCAGTCGAAGGTGCAGTGAAAGATTCTTTCCTTTTTGCATGTCGAAGGAGGCTCAAATATTCTTTCATGTTGATAAGGTTTCCCTCATATAAAGCCAATTTTGTTGACTGAGAACCCATGAAAAAATGGAGGAAAGTGACAAACATCGATCATCAAACATCACTGACATAAATAAAAATATCAGGGAAAGAAGAACAGAAGGGATCAAGAAATAGGGCATGGCTAAAATAAAGCAACAAGCTAAACCAGTCTTCCTTTGTGGATTCCTCAACAGTCTTTTCTTATGAATAGAGTTCATGTAGATCTTCCAATTGTACTAGTTCCTTCACCATTCTCTCATCTTCATTCACAAATAAAATTATACGTAATGGTAGCTTGGATTTTCAAAGATGCATAACCAAGTGGAAGACCAAGAACATCTCACAAATTATACTCAAAACTTCATTATCCTGCATATTTAGTGACTAAGGGGAAGATCTAATGTTTCCTAAAGCACAACTGTCGAAATCCATTCTATGAATCTATAATGAGAGATGTGGGATATTTCATTGAATTCAAAAACTAAAACCTAAGGCAGTCAAGTTGGTATGGGAAGGAGCGTTTTCTTTGAAATCGATTGCAGCTTCATCAAACCTTAGACTTGCAAGGGACAATTATGCTTTAACAACTAAGAGTGGATCAATGCTTGGAGATGTTTGTCCTGTCTTGATAACCACAGTTCTAGTTCTTTTGAACATTGTGAAGGAGCTACATATAGCTTTAACCAGACTTGCACAAACTACAAGCTTTGAATTGAGAACCATAATAGTCATATGCCCTTTTGCATATTTTTTTCATTCACCTTATGAAAGTCATTAAAAATCCTTTAGACCTTCAATTAGCCCTGTGATTTATTGCACAAACCAAGGGGTAACCGTGTCAACATTGAAACATTTATGGTGGTGGATGGTGATGGCTCCTCTTTGTTTCAAATGCTAGTAAGGATGTTGCTTTTCCTCATCTCCATAGTTTTTTCTTTTGAGAGAACTAGTCATGACTTGGAGGATTTTCTCTCTCAAGTATTATCTATTATCAATTCCATTTTCTAGGGATCCTCTTTTGGGTTCCATTCTTTTTCTATTTTATTATCTACTCTTCTTTCATTCTTCTTAGATTTTAGAACTGTTTGATAGGTACTCTAGGCACTCCCTATTGTTGTTGTCAAATGTTGACCTCCTAGTCCCATTGACATAGTTTGAAGTATTCCTTTGTCACATAGAAGGTCTCCCTCTCTTGTTTTTTGTTGAGAAATGTTGCATATATACTTCATATACCAAATAAGTATATCATGGAACATGAAGAATAACAAAAACTAACAAGAATGGTACCCCAAAAGGTGAAGGCAATGGATTTTAGAGTTCGCCTCTCTTTTGTGAACTTTGATATCTATGGATGTTTTCTTGTATGTGTTTTTATAGATTGACATTTTTGGGGTGCTTTTCTTGTATTTGTTTACAACAGCGGCCAACACATGTTCTGAAGTTTGGGAACTGAAATACTAAATAGGATACTAGTTACACATCTTATTTTGAGGGTGCTCGTGATTTTAGAGGTGCAAAGCCTAGCCACGAAGAACAGTCTAACAAAGAAGATGAGGGTATTAGATGCCAAAGATTTGGGAACAAACCTGGAGCAGAGTGCGTGTTACCACCTTCAACAACTGGGCAAGAGTCATAGGATGGAAACATATGAACCAATGAAACTGTAAGTATTTCAAAATTTTTCCTTCTCGTAAATTGCTTTTAGTCAAAACTAACATAATTCAAATTTAAACCATAATTTATAATGTTAGAATACTTGTTAAGTTAATAGTTCCAAATGTAGAAATAAGCCAAAATTTTGGAACTTTTCTAATTATTCAATGGATAAAGTGTCAATAACACTAGAAATGGGCATTATTTTTTGCTTGTTGTTTGAATAGCCATGATCTTGGATTGATAGATATCTAGTCTAAACATAATAATTTATTATATTTAATTTTTTTATAAATATTACTCCCAATTTGTGTGTCTAGGACCAAGGTATGTTATTACTTTCATGCAAATTTTAGAAATCAAGCCATGAAATTACATGCTTTGTGGAGAATGGGCACGCAAAATTTCTCAGCGTCTTGCAAGCCATGAATACAAATCTTAGGTACTTATGAACCAAGTCTCACGCAACTGATTTGAGAAATTATTAATGGCATAGGTTGATTAAAATAAATGCCCTTCCATCTGTAACATTTGAAATTAAAGATTTTAGGTTGACTGAGGACATTTCTCACCATCTATTGTTCAAACTCATTATTCTAAAAACTCTAATTATTTTGCACCTTCTGTGAGACAATAGAGGTCTTTTTGAAGCCTTCTTAAGTTAGGTACTAGCATGGCCTAATTTTGCATCCAAATCTGTAATATGGATAGTTATTATACCTATAATTCTAGGAAAACATTAAAATATTGTTGCGTATTATCTGACAGGTGAGAGTAAGCCATTATCATTTGGTTAGGAAGATTCTTGGCTGAAGCAAATTGACTGAGCACTATGAATATTTGTTACAAGGTTCATGGCATTAACATAAGATTTCATAAAGAAATAACTCTCTCCAAGGAACAACTCTATATTTCATTGATGTAAAGGTTATTCAACATACTGCAGCTTGGAAAAGTGCAGCTATCCCCAGTGTTGGATCGTTGAGTGAAAGCAACCCTATATTTAACAAATCATGGGAAGACAAAAAGACAAGAAGAACAACCAAAATTCCAATAATACCATCAGAAACTCCATCTCATAAGAAACCACCCCAAAGCTCATTGGTAGTTAGTTTTGAATTGGTAGGTTGTATCTACAACAAATATAATCATTTTCATTTGGGGCCTCTGGAAGTTGAACATTTTTATGCGTTTGTATTGTTGGTTTTGCTTCAAACTAGGAGTTGATTTTTACAATAGAATTTGTCTATAAACTTTGCAGTTATTGATTTTAAATTTTAAATCACTCAAATTATTGCAATAATTATTATGTACCTTTCCTGAAGAAATTTCATAGAATACTTTTCGGGAAATTAAAATAAATTTGAAAAGAAATATTGCAATGGTACCCATCAAGGTAAGGAGTTACTGTCCACCAAGGGGAAGTCAATAATGCCACAGATCTATACATACCATGAATAAAACAAAACCGAAAGTAGCCATGAAAATCCACACCAATGGGGATCTTAGAGTCACATTCACAAAATAACACACACCTGCGTGACTTTACAAGGCTATAAGGCACATTCTTTGGGCTTATATGGTGTGTCCAATTTTTTTTGGAGTACCCATACTAAAAGAGGGGTAACATGACCTTGGGCTTACAGTAATGGTGATAAATATTGCGAAGTGTTCATATGTACCCATGCCTATACGAGAGGTAGTAGGCCCAAAAAAGTGACCCATCTCCAACAAATGAGGAGAAAAAAGGTTTTGGTGCAGCATCCAACCTCCAAAGGCCCTTCAAAGGTACTTCTCTTCTACAAATGAACTAGTAAAGTACCTGGGTGTCATCCAAAGTAAAATAATGGGCTCGAAAGTAAACTTTCCACCCTTAGTGGTGGGTCTTCTCCTCTAATCATGTCTAGAATGATCCCAAACCCTCCTACACAATGAGCACAGGGGCTTCAGAGTGGACACATCTAACTTCCAAGAGGTGAAAAAATTCTTCGTATCATGTACATGAGACCTCCAATTGTATACCAATGTGGGAAAAATCTTCTAAGGTGAATTCTCAACATAAAAATTTGCCAAGAATACTCACAAATAGGCTTTAGCTCTACTTCTCATATCTATAGCCCACCCAAAACAGAGGTTAGCACCTAATTGTTGCAATGACGTAGGCCAGCTCCATATAGAATTAGTTGATTCAAAACACATTATAAACTTGTCCTCCATGAAAGATGTTTCAATATAGCTTGTAGGTTGGGTCAAACAGGTCATCCCTTACTCCTTTAAGTGGTTGATGCACAAGTATATATATATATAACCTAAGCAACCCTTTTGAAAAATACAAATACAAGTGTCTAGCCTTGCTCCTACAAAATATGAAACAGGTACAAAGCACTAGCTTCACAATTTAGATAGACTTTGTATATCCCCAAGGAGTCTTGAGTTTGCATCTGATCCAAGCATTCCTCATTGTGGAAAGGCTTTTCTACAATTTCATGCTTCATTACATCATATCACACCAAAATTTAGGCTTCAAGAGAGTAGTCTTTCTGTGTTGTGGCTGAAAGTATCCCATAGCACATTAATAGCATCCCTTTATACTGATTCAAGTGAGATTTTAGGTGTTTACACCTTATTTCTTTTTAGGTGATTGATAGGTCACTTGCCTTTATATATGCCATTTCCAATTTGATTTTTTTTTAATTCCTTTGGGCTTTTCTGTCAAACATTGACTTGTGTGTTGAAGAATGCTTTTCTAATAATATAAGTGTATCCTGTAGACCTTTCATTTTTTGTGTGATATGGACATTATCATTCTCTACTATAGAACAAACTATCCAAGCACACAAAACATTTGTGACCACATTCAGAAAGTATTGCTTTGAACTCTGCTATGGCATCAAAGTACCTCCAATTACAAGTTTTGTATGCCATTAAAACTCTACAAGTTTTACTGCAAAGTCACTTTTTAAACACAACCCATGTAACTTTCTATATGCACATTTAACCCATTCATGCTTCTTGACTTGAATTTAGAACCATACTAATCATATTCACTTTTGCATATTGCTTTCATTCACCTTATGAAAGTCATTAAAAATCCTTTAGACCTTCAATAAGCCCTATGATTTCTCGCACAAACCAAGGGGTAACTATGTCAACATTGGCACATTTATGGTGGTGGATGGTGATGGCTCCTCTTTGTTTCAAATACTAGTAAGGATGTTTCTCTTCCTTACCTCCATAGTTTTTGCTTTCGAGAGGACTAGTCATGACTTGGAGGATTTTCTCTCTCAAGAATTATCTATTATCAAATCCACTTTCTAGGGATACTCTTTTGGGTTCCCTTCCTTTTCTACTTTATTATCTACTCTTCTTTCACTATTCTTAGATTTTAGAACCGGTTGATAGATGCTTTAGGCACTCCTTATTGTTGTTGTCAAACGTTGTCCTCCTAGTCCCATTGACATAGTTTGAAGTATTCTTTTGTCACATAGAAGGTCTTCCTCTCTTATTTTATGTTGAGAAATCCTGGATATATACTACATAGATCAAATAAGTACATCATGGAAAATGAAGGGTTATAACAAACAAACAATAATCGTACCCTAAAAGGTGAAGGCAAAGGATTTTAGAGTCCCCTATCTTTTGTGAACTTTGATGTCTATGGATGTTTTATTGGATGTGTTATAATAGATTGAAATTTTTAGGGTGTTTTTATTGTATTTGTTTACAATAGAAGCCAAAACTGTTGACACCTAATCCGAAACGGATGGGTGAACTGGACAGTCATCCAAAAGATGAACTGATCCGTCATATTTATGTATATAAATGTATGTTACCTAATGAATAATATAATCAGTTTTCTCTCGCTCATTCATTCTGGAGTTACCCTGGCCTGACATGGTATCAGAGAACAGGTCCCAGAAATAGTTGTAACTCCTGCCTGAGAGCTGCTCAGTCTCTGACATCCCTGAAATAGCTGAAGACTGCCTCTGCCTGAAGACTGCTGCTGCCTGGAGACTGCCGCTGCCTACAAATGCCTGGAATTTCAATGCATTGAAACGCCTGAAATTGGTAACCGTTTCATGTTGGTCCGCTGCCTGTATTTTTTTGTCCGCTGCCTGGAACCCGTGTGGTCTATTCGTTGATTGAATTGAATGTTTGGAACCATTCATAGAATCTAATTCATCCTTACTACTTGCCGAAGAAGTTTGTTTTCATAAATTCTTAAATGAAACAAGGCAAAGCTCCAGTGACGAGTCCATGGAGCGTAAACTTTTTAAGTCAGTAATCCCGTTTGTTTTCTTTTCGAACTTCGGCCTTTCAATTGTGTGATCACACTTCTTCCTCGTGAGCATTATATTTTGGAAATTGTGACACCCGACTGTGTCTGTTCTGACTTACTATATATATTTTTTTCGGGCAGTGCGTAGGGTTATTACACAGTGAAAACAGAGATGGTTGCTACGCAAGTAAAGTGCAGTTGATTTGCGTAAAGCACTGTGTATGGACTTATTTCTATCACCATAAGTGCATGTGATTAGAACCTAAGTTAATGGGAGAGCGTATAGCGTAAAGTTCAAATAGATGCAACCTCAAAATCGTTATGGTCTCTTTTGGTACAATTCTTGTTAAATAGTTGGCAGAGAGTTCAAACTTTTATAAAATCTGTAATATTAGATATCGAAGGTGAAATGGGTTCTTATCAGGCCACAGTTGTCTAATTGTAAT
>APFE030594101.1:148299-165448 GCA_000404065.3 Pinus taeda | reverse complement strand
ATACACAAAGATTTTCCCCTGGATCCCAAAACCGGGACTACCAGCTTGATTTTTCATTATGTTCCTTTCAATGTTATACTACATATTTATACATGTCGAAGCATCCAATACCATGGAACTAAAACCATCACGTCCAATACCATGGACCGAAAACCATTGCGTCAAAAAACATGTGCAAAAATCATGCACAAAACCATAGGTGGGTCTGCCCATCCTAACATATGGTCCAAAACTAAAATTTTCTGGACCCCATAAATTGGGGTTACGGGTATGCCTCAAACCCCCTATGACCTTCCACCCCCCCGCTCTCTACACAATCGGCGCAATCCCCCTGGTTAACTACGTGGACTAGTCGTGGAAAGAATATAACACAACCCAGCAATATCAATGCTCTCTTCTATTGCATTGAGGTTCCATCTAATTTGGGCCTAAGCGTTTCTCCATTACTATTGTTTTCTTCATAAGTTAGATGCTTCATTGGTTTCACTATTATTATGACCTTCTATGGAAGATACTATTTCATTAGTCTGCTCTTTATTTGCATTTCAATGTGAGTATTCATGGTCATGCTCATTTTTTGTTTGGCATGCCATGGAGCATTCAATGGAAATGGATGGACTAGATAGGTCAAATTTCACAAATCAAGGGCCTTAAATGGCCACATGTTTATCCAAGGATTTAATGTGGATTCAATGTAGATTCACATGAGGTCCTGCCATAATGGGAGGCTAGTAGTGAAATATTGGCCAACTTAAGAGACACATCACCAGTTGCAAGTGGCCTTTGATAGAGGATGAAGGTTGGTGGGGATTTGTCCCCTAAAAGTATTTACATTCATTCAATCCTTCTTGTAACAACTACGTAAGCAACAAGTTTTTACACATTTCCAAAGAAGATCATTCAATGCCCGTAAAATATGTAAGTTTTGAAAAAAGACCATTCCAAAATAATCAACAAATTAAATGAGCAAAATTAATTATGCTAAATGCATTTTCCAAGGAGGACAATTTTATTCAGAGCTTCGTCATCTATCCATAACCACTTGGAATCCACTTTGTGTCCAACCACCATCTATCAAACCATCCACCTATCTTCTTACCATTCATGGGCCAAAAAAATACACACTTTGACTATGTACCCATCAAATCCACACCTTTGAAAATTAATTTGTTTTGGAGATAACTAAAATGTTTCAAAAAAAAATTGTTGGGCCTTTTGCTATACATTCTTGTACCATCATTTGACTTGTTGTAGGGTTAGGAAGTTGAAATCAAGGGGGATAACATATTTGGTTTCGAGTTCCTATGGGAGGACCTCTGCCACTACTTGTAGAAAAAAGTTAGAGAAAGGTGTGACCTCCCCCATCTTTAGAGTGGATTTGTCATAAACCACAACCACTTCTTCTATTATCTCAAACATTCAAAACCACATCCACACTTCCTATCAAGATGAATATATGTTATATATCCCTCCCATAGATGTCTTTGCACCCCTCTATAGTGTTCCCTTCTAGGAAATGAAGTAGGGATGTTTTTAAGGATTCAAATATTATGCATATGTATAGTATTATAAGCGACTATTCTGGTTTGAAAAGTCATATTGATGGCCCCCCAAATTAGACATAAATTAAGGCCCATATGATCATCCTTCAACACATTAAACCTCTCTTTTTGCATTAGATGACATTTTTTTAGCTTTAATATGTTCATTAGGAAGGTTTAGAGATGAGTGCATATTATGTGCCTAACACTATTTATTTTTGTAGAATATTATGAAAATATTGGGCAGATTTTGAAGACTCGGAGGATGAGAAAATCTAGGGACTTTATCCCTGCTACATGAGGACCAAGATTGGATAATAAATGAACATGATATGATGAAATTATTTAACAAATTATGGAGCTCCACTAATTGAGAAAATCTATGATTGTGTTTCCTGTCATTTAATGAAGATTCCTAGTGTTGGGAACTAGATCCAGTTTTTAAGGGATTTTGGAGGGGAAAGTTGTCCAATTTAAAGGACACTACTTCCTCATCACTTTGCGTAAGTACTAGTTCGAATTTTCCTCTATGGGCATGTATTTCTTAGTATTCTTGTAGAGAAAAAAATGTTATTTAGCGGCTTCACTTTCATTTCTAGCAAGGATGTACTTGGATTGATTCAAATAATGAAGTTTGGTGCCATTTTTAGCTTTTAAAACTTTGTTTCCTTCATAGGAATCTGAGAATCCTTGGGCTTGGCCATCCTAGGAGCCTCATAGCCCTCTTGTACAATTTATTTATTTCCTTTGAATGTTTTTTTCACTTGCATCTCTTATTTCTGTATTTATTATTCATGCTTATTTTGTTGTAGATTACATTGGTTAAATGATTGAAGTGATTTGTTTTGAAAGTTACTTACAGAGTCACAATCATGATTAATAATTAAACCAACTTTGAAAAGTCATATTCATCATTGCGCTACTTAGATTGGTTTAGTAGTTCACAAATCTAGAATTTTTGGTAGTCTCTTGTAGAAAAATAATAGTAATTTTCTACTATTTTTTTAGAACGTGTCAATGAGATTCATTTAATTTTATTCCACTTGTTTTGATTCATACAAAAATCCAAATTAATAACAAAATTTATCCCATAGCATTTGCACTTGATTAGGTTAGGCATTTGGTAGGTTAACTAATTCACTAGTTCTAGAATTTCTGGTTTTTAGAGTTGTAATTTTCTGCTATTTTTTAGCACATGTTAACAAGGGTATTTTTTAGTGATTCCAATTGGAATAGGGTCCTATGAAATCCTACTTAATAATATATTTTTTTTCGCATCTCTTTTGCATTTGATTTTCTTGGGCATTCGACAAGTTATCTCGAGGAGTAGCAATCTTGTAGCAATTTGTTTCAGGATATTCCTTGCCCAAATTCACTCCAAATTCATGGTAGAAGTAGATTATAGCCTATGAATGCTATGAGGCTACTTTGGTTGAGCTAAGGCTTAGTTAGGTTTCCATTTAGCTCTTACATTTCTCACACCTTGAATGTTTATTTTTGCAATTAATCTAGATTTCCTTCCTGCAATTTACTTCATGCAAAGTGTGATTTGCTTCTTGCAAGAATAGTCTAGGACTTCCCTTTCCTAAAAAATAGAATATATTTCCTTTCCAGCATTATATATTGGGTTTTCTTAATTTTTCATTATGCTTTACAATTTTCTAAATAGAATCGATGTGCTTTCTGCCATTTACTTTCTATCAAAATTAGAATAAATTTTTTTATTTTTATTTACCTTAGGATTGGTAGCTTACCTAGATCTTTGCTCAGTTGAATTTGCTTCATTTCCTTATTTCCCTTGCATCAAATAGAATCAAACTAGGAAGAGGAAGGTGTCTGCTACACATACAATGTCAAATCCTCTTAATTTTGTATGAACCCCGAGTTGATAATTTAAGTTGGTAGCCTTGGGAGTTGCAATATTCTTGTTGCAATACCAAGGCTCATCAATTTTTGGAATCATTGCTGGGGAGGGCGTCAAAGAAAGCACTCTCTTGTTCTTGGAGTGATTCCATATTTATTTTATGCAAAACAAATAAAAAAAAAATCATTAGTTATCTTTCATTGCATCGCATTAGCATTATCATTTTAAAAATTAAATAAAGAAAAAACAAAAAAAATTCCTTCAACACCACAAACCCCCCCACTTGATCATGTGCATATAGAAGAAGAAGGCGTGGTAGAGAAATTAGAAGGAGGCATGGAGAAACCCTACTTTGTCAACTCATATCATCAAGATATGAACTACCCCTCCTCTTTCAATACAAGTTGTAATGCACAATTTCAACCTTGGTAGTCACCTAGCACCTCATCTTGGTCTCTAAGGTCTTATCCTTCCCAATGGGGTGATCCATTTTCATGGCCTTATCCTCCTAAATATTCCATCCCTCCGTTCCATCCATATCAACACCAACCTTCACAATGGGGTGATCCATATTTCCCTCAATATCCTCCATACCAAACTTAGTGCTATCCGTCCCATTCACCTCCACCTCCACCAAATCCTTAATCAAAACCATTTCAAAGAACCACTCCCACTTAAATACCTGAACAACCATTTCCAAACACAAGCTATAAAGTAACTCAGGCCACTTACAATGCTAAGATACAAAATCTCCAAACAAATCCTCTTGATCCAAATTATATTCCTCTTAGGTCGGGAAGAGTATTGCAAAGAAGAGATTATCTTGCTCATATTGAATAACAACATCCAAAAGAAAAAGATCCAAAGGAGAATAAAGAATCATGGACCACATTTGATGGAGAGCAATCATTTGAGCTTGATATTAAAGAATTTCTACAATTCTTATCATCATATTCTTTATATTTTCAAGGGGCTAATCATCAAATAGTAGAAGATTTGAATGGCACAAAAAAAGAAGACATCAAGAATGATCCAGATGAGCAAGCAAAACAAGAGAATAAAAGGTATATTGAGGCTTGGTTCCATAAAATCAATAAGATGGAGCATCACTCTCTTCTTCAATAGTGTTTGATATCATCAAAGTCAAAGAATTTGGTCTCTAATATTTAGGTACATGTCAACGCATATGTTTTGAGCCTACATATGAGTTTATTTGTCATCTTGTTATGCACATGGATCCATTGGAAGTATTCCTACACTTGAAAGAGATTTTGGTTTTTTTTTTTTTTTCAAGTAGAGTGGGATAGAAAAAAGAAATAAAAAATGGAGAAAGAGGAAAAGAATAAGATCTCAGGTGAAAACCTCTTTTCAGGCGTCTGAGATTGGCTCATTTATTGAAAACCTATGTGAGACGGTTAGTGGGTTGGAGAGAAAAAAAGAAAAGGAAAAGATCCTAGGTGAAAATATCCTTGGCATCTAGGCAGACCTACTAGTTGAAAAACTCATTAAGGCAGCTAGTAGACCTAAAGAAAAAAAAAGGGAAAGAACAAGAAAAAAAGATGAAATAAAAAATTTTTGTTTTTCCAATTGCATATATGTGTTTTCATGTGGGTACTCCTCCAATTGCATAAGGAAAATAAGCAGGTCAGTGCCACAAAAAGAAAAAAAGAAATAAATGAGCAATGAGGTAAGCAAAAATTAAAAACCAATCAACCTTGGGATTCTTACCTTCTATGAAATCTAGTCAAGAAGGACCAAGGATATGCTAATCCATCACCCTCATTCATTTCCAACATCCGCCCATAATTCCCAAGGCTTTTCCATTCATTTTCCTCGTCATCCAAAAGTGCTACACGAAGGTTTTGTTTTGCTACATGACTGTCAAAATACACAGGGCAAAAATTGTTTTGAATATATCTCAAAAACCATGCATAATTTTTCTAATTTGTTTCATGGGGAGATGCATAAGGATGATGATAACATACTCAAGAAATTTTAGCAAATTCTAGTGCACAATTTTTGAGAAATTAACCACCATCACCTACAACCACCACCTTTTTTTTTTTTCGAGATTAGTGCATATGTTGGCCAAGGTTTTTTTATGGGGATATGATAAGGATGATATAAACATGCTCAAAAAATTTCAAGTGAATTCAATCTACCACTTGAAAGATATGATTAAACAAGTTTGCTACAAGACTGTCGAGATTTTGTACAGGACAAAGATTTGCTTAGAAAAAGGGGTCAAAAAATCATGTTTTCCCTTGGGATATGCTAGTGGAGGTTCATCAATCCTCCTTCAACTCTCATCCACTCCATTTAACCGATGAATTCTCAAGATTCCAACTCTTTTCATGGAAAAGGAAAAAACAAAGAAAAAAATACTTTGCCTTCACCCCTTCTTCAAACAAACGCTCTTGATCCAAAGGATATTCCTCTTGGGTCTAGAAGAGTATTTCAAAGAAGATATTATCCTTCTCATATTGAAGAACAACATCCAAAAGAAGAATATCCAAAGGAGAATAAAGAATCATGGACCACATTTGATGGAGAGCAATCAATGGAGTTTGAGATTAAAGAATTTCTACAATGCATATCATCAGATTATTTATATTTTCAAGGGGCTAATCATGAAATAGTAGAAGATTTGAATTAGATAGAAAAATAAGACATGAAGAATGATCCAGATCAACAAGCGAACCAAGAACATCAAAACTATATTGAGGCTTGGTTCCATAAAATCAATAAGATGGAGCATCACTATCTTCTTCAACAATGTTTGATATCATCAAAGTCAAAGCATTTGGTCTCTAATATTCAGGTACATGTCAAAGCATATGTTTTGAGCCTACACATGAGTTTATCTTTCATCTTGTTATGCACATGGCTCCATTGGAAGTATTCCTACACTTGAAAGAGATTTTTTATTTTTATTTTTTATTTTTTTATTTTTTTATTTTTTTTCAAGTAGAGTGGTATAGGAAAAATAAATAAAAAATGGAAAAAGAGGAAAAATAAGAGGAAAAGAATAAGATCTTAGGTGAAAACCTCTTTTCAGGCATCTAAGCTTCGCTCGTTGATTGAAAACCTTCGTGAGGTGGTTAGTGGGTTGGAAAGAAAAAAGAAAAAAGAAAAATAAAAGATCCTAGGTGAAAATATCCTTTGAGGTGCCAAGGGAGACCTACTAGTTGAAAACCTCATTGAGGCAACTAGTAGGCCTAAAGAAAATCAAAGGGAAAAAATAGGAAAAAAAGATTAAATTATTTTATTTTATTTTTTTCTAGTTGCATATATGTGTTTGCATGCAGGTACTCCTCCACCTGCATAAGAAAAAGAAGCAAGTCAGTTCCACAAAAAGAGAAAAAGAAATAAATGAGCAATGAGGCAAGCAAAAAGTAAAACCCAATCAACCTTGGGCTTCTTACCTTCTATGAAAACTAGTCAAGAAGGACCAAGGATATGCCAATCCATCACCCTCATTCACTTCCGACATCCACCCATCATTCTCGAGGCTTTTCCATTCATTTTCCTTATCGTCCAAAAGTGCTACAGGAAGGTTTTGTTTTGCTACATGATTGTCAAAATACATGGGGCAAAAATTGTTTTGAACATATGTCAAAAACCATGCATCATTTTTTTGATTTGTTTCATGGGGAGATGCATAAGGATGATGGTAACATACTCAAGAAATTTCAGCAATTTCTAGTGCACAATTTTTGAGAAATTGACCACCATCACCTACAACCATTTTTTTCGAGATTCATGCATATGTTGGCCAAAGTTTTTTTATGGGGAGATGATAAGGATGATATAAACATGCTCAAAAAATTTCAGGTGAATCTAATATACCAATTTGAAAGATATGGATTAAACAAGTATGCTATAAAATTGTTGAGATTTTCTACAGGAGTAAGATTTGCTTAGAAAAAGGGGTCAAAAAATCACGTTTTCCCTTGGGAAATGCTAGGGGAGGTTAATAAAAAAATACATGTAGTTGTTGTGTGTTTAGTGAGTGCCTATGGCTGAAGGATAGAAAATAGGTCTAGAGTATGTAGCATTGTTAGTATGGGCATAAGTTGCATCTCATAGGTTGATGAAGCAGAAAGGGGTTGATGCTGACTGTTAGTATGATCATTATCTACACTTGTAACAAGCCATAAGAACAAAACCAGTTGTGCATAGCTCTGTATCAGAGGTCAAATGGAGGCTTAAG
Organism: Pinus taeda; assembly: GCA_000404065.3. Classification (NCBI taxonomy): domain Eukaryota; kingdom Viridiplantae; phylum Streptophyta; class Pinopsida; order Pinales; family Pinaceae; genus Pinus; species Pinus taeda. The sequence goes on along the minus strand of APFE030594101.1, from coordinate 157,830 downwards.
GAGGTCATGTTAAAATATTGTTTGAGGATAGTGTATGCTGAAGTAAAGGTAAAAGCATGAATCTCTGGCAACTGTAGTGACTATATTCAAGGTTGTTCATGTGTACAATTTTTGGGTATTGCAAAAGTCTACTTGGTCGCTGCATAGTGGGAAATATTCATCTTAAACAACTGAAACTTCTACCCATGTTCTATCTTTCAGTTATAGTACCATTTTCTCTTGTTGCATGTTTCTAGATATTGTCATTTTCTGAGTTTATCTCTTTGTGTGAAACAAATAAGGGTGGACTGGTATCTAAAGGAGAGTGCATTTTATATGTTGAGTTGTATCATGCTACTAATTGGATATGTTGTTACAAAATCTCTCTACTATAATGCCACTGTTTGGGAATTAAATATTACACATATTCACCTACAACAATATGTATGTTTGCCAAATTGTCTCATTAAAACTTTGTTGATAACTCAGAAAATTGTGACTTAAGATATTTCCAATTTTGTCCTTATATGTACTTGTAACTTTATCCTAAACTTGTTGAAGAAAATTGTCATTTGTAAGGGTTGCACTAGCCAGTTGTTTGGCCAAGTATCCTAAATGTTGTATTCCTGCTACCATTGTATTAATCTTATATGGTGTATAACCCTTTTCTACTCCATAATGTTACACTACTAGGGTATTTTGAGTTGTGTGATGCATAGGGTGTTTGGTAAAGGTTGTTGTCTTGAGCTAGGATTTGTTAGTAAATTATATTGTTGTAGTTTGCATATTGATAAATTGTGGCCATTTGCTGATGTATGAAAGGGAATATTGGGGGGAAGTCGGTCATAGAAGCTCTGCTATGTATTGCTTGTCCATTGTATTGTTAGTCTAATTCAAGGCTGAAATGGCCGCTACGATTTAGTAGAGGTTACAAAAGAGTGCTTATGCTATGATTAATTTATTATCATTGTCATCACTGTATGGCTCACTAAATATTGGGTTGTGTTGGAAATTTTTCCAAAGTCACACATAAAACATTTTGATGTACTCATTCAACTAAAACATGGATGGAACTTTAATAAACTCCCTTGATAAACTAGTAACAACAATCAACAAAACCTTTTCCAAGGAGATACTTACCTCGCTACCACAAGAACAACCACAAAAAGAACTTGAGTTGGGATACAAAATTTATGCACTTGAGACCGATTTGAGATTCTTGGGGTTTTCAGTAAAAGCCCTTGTAAACTAGAAAAATTTGCTTCACTCCTTTCTAAGGTGCATCATTCATACGAGCAACATTTGATTTGGGCTCTAAAACCTGCCATGCTTGCCTTAGTACAACACAAGTATTTGGAGCACCCTTGTGTGGGGGTAAAACTTCTAGTTTCCTCTTGTCTCAGTAGTATCATGATGTTGACCGCACCTATACCTTCTTACATTGATGACATTATGAGAAGAGTCTTTAGGCTGATAGTGGAGACCTTTTAGGATTTGGATAATAATGGGGACCACAATTTTGGGAAGAGGTTAGATATTCTAGAATTCATGGCCTTATTTAGATCTTATGATGTCATGTTTGAGCTGGAGTGTGACGACTTGATCTTGAAGAATGTTCCAATGCTTCTTCAGTGTTACGAAACATCATCCTGACATGGTAATATCAAACATGTAATCCATTTTGTCCTCATGTATACGAGGCCATGATGCCATTTGTAGGAGGATGCAATATACATTGTTGGCCATTTGGAGGAGAGGGAAATTGGTCTCACCTACATCTTATGAATTAGCCAAAAGGTTGGTTAAGCATAACATTGGTCTGTTTAAGAGATGATTGACTCAGGAGGAGTTGTAGAGGATTGGTTGTGACCAACCATGCAACAAGAATGAAATGAGAAGGAAGAGTCTTTGCTTCATTTACGAGGAGCCTTGGGGACATGACCACTCATGCTTGAGTGATGTGGAGGATACACCAACAGTAGAGTAGGGGGATATTCCTTTTGACTTTCAATATGATGATTCTTCTTTGGATGAGTCCATGGGTTCATACAAGGATGCATCTAAGGAGCATGAGAAATCATGTGGATTTGTTGACAACAGCGCAGACTTATATTCCGTTGTGTATGGTCAGCAGTCGGTGGAACCTATGGGAGACAATTAGGGTGATGAGTCACCAATGACGATTCAATGTGAGGAACATATGGTGGAGCATGAATCAACTGAGGAGAATGATATGCAAAATATGCATGATGAACCTTTTATAAAGAGGTAGTTGGAGGATCATATTGAGCCCATGATAGAGGAGGATGAGCAACCATCTTTTGGACTAGCCATTGATGAGGAGCAAATATATGCATAGATAGCTAGTAAGGTTATAGTACTTGCAAACACTTTTTGTTAGGAGGTGCTAAAGTCTGACATGATAGTTTTGTAGGAGGTTGGTAGACTGTAGGAGCATGGAGTTTTTAGTCAGACGAGGGAGCATCTTTTGGAGATGTTGGTGCATCCATCTTTGGGCCTACCCACTGATGAGGTGCAAATATATGAAAAGGTAGTTGGAAGAGTTCTAATGCTTTTAGAACCCTCTCCAAGAGTACATAAACAGGGTATGCATCACAGTTTGGCCACTTATACCCATTTTAGGGAGAGAGACAGGATTTTATCGATGGATACTGTTGATTGAGTAGAAAAAGTTGCATGAGTTGGGCATGGTGCAGGACATGGGACTTGTTCCATATACATGTGTCTACACATTTGATCCTTCCCATAAGATGGATTGGCAGGAGATCATGAGTTGGTATCCTATTGATGGAGTGTCATTCTTAGTCAGGAGTATGGTACAACAAGGGCACTTAGAGATAGGGGACACTACATGCTCCAGTTGGCAGCAAGAGATTTGTTGGCGATCCATCAACATTCCATCACCTCATCAATATAGCGAGGTTGACCTTGGTTTATGACAACAATTGGATTGGAGAGAGGTGATGATCTTGTATTCTACTGGTGGAGTCACATATATGGTTAGAGATAGAGAAAAATCTGAGCCATGGGACTTGGGCCATGGTGGCATTGAGATCTAGGTGGATCTACTGGTAGCAGGTTGAGTCATAGATGGGCTTGGGATCTAGGTATTGAGGGATCTAGTGACATTTAGATTTCTTGGAGGCTTGATGTGGACCAGTGGTTTATATGGGATCATGGCATCAGTTTGCAGATGCTTATACCATGGAAAGTTGTGGATTACTTAGATCATAATGTTTTTTGTTTTTTTTTTTAATTATCTAAGGTTACATTAAAATTATTTGTTTAAATAGTTTTTTAAGTTCAAATAAATTTTGAAATTTAAACAAAACAAAATAAATATAATTTCAAGTTGATGTAGCTGTTTTTCAAGTTCTTTCAAGTTCTTTCCTAATCTAAGGCTACTATAAATTTATTTATTTAAATAACTTTTCATTTTATGTGAGGTAGAATGGTTTCTCACTATATTTTATTAGACTAGTAACAGAACTATAATTAAGTATAGAAACATGTTATTATGTAAAATGATTATTTACATTAATTAAAATGAAATATTACAAATGTTTCACAATTTTATAAATAAAAAAAGTTGGAGACATGAATTTATGAGTTCCCTTTACAAATCTCTCCTATAATTAATATCAACCATTCTATTAGTGGCTTAATTTATAAGATGAGTGAAACTAAAAATCAACCATTCTATTAGTGGCTTAGTTTATAAGATACGTGAAACTTCAATTTACATAGTGAACCACACATCTATGTACATTAAAATTATTCATAATGTGATCTTAACAAGGAGAAATGCGTGTAGGATCCTACACCAAATAATAAGCTTCCATGACTCATTATGTTCAAGAAAATATGATTATATGTGAAACTAACTGCCTTTCCATAATGCCACCTAATTGATCCGTTTAAGGATTTGGACCAACTTCAAGAGAAGCTTGAATAAAATAATCTTCTCTTGAATAAAATAATCATTGGAGAGGAAGCGCATGTGAGTAAAAGTACAAAGAATTTATAGAAATTGTTTGTGTTTGTTCTTGGAAAACGATTTTTATTCACGCCTTAGAGATGAGAAGCTTCAATGTGTTATTTCTCCTTACACTTGTAGCAAACCCAAAAATAGTAACAATATTGAGGTTTTTTTTATCCATATGGTAGCTAAAGTTAAACATGGTTTTCTAGCTAACTAATATATCTTTTTTAAACCAAACTTTGAATTTCTTGGGCTCTATGTTGAGTAGTGTTGCACAATTTTTTATGAACCAATGACGACGAATAGAACAAGGTTTATGACAATGTTGTAGAGTCACTCAAGCGCCTCCACCAACTTTGCCATCTAACACACATATTTTCCTTGTTCCACACTTGATGGATTCCCCTCTTGATTAGACATTATCACTGCTACCTAAGTGATCAATCGATAAATCACACTAAACTAACTACCCCTAACTCTATATGGATAATAACACTTGTTTTTCAATTTATAGTAATATTTCTAAGCCTTTGGAAGAGCTAGGAGGGAAAAACAACACCTACAAACTCTAGCCACAAAAAGCTATTATTATTCTTCACAAATTGAAAACAATCAAAATCATATTTTTTATTCTTCGTCTACCTAAGGCCAATAATAATAATTATACACATATAAAGCCTTCAAATCATCAATGCAATGCAATAACCATGGTCTTGGGCAAAAGAATGTGAAAACAATAACAATAGTGTGCAAGGGAAGTTGGAGCACCTACAACATTTCCTAAAGCCCAAAGTCTAAAGTAGATGACTACTATGACCACCTGAATTACAACGCATCTCATTAAGGGTTGAATCACATTGTCATATGTTGATTCATCAGTTTTTCCAACTAATCATGTTTTCATTTTTATTTTTTGTAGAGGTTTCCTATGTATGCATGAATTTTGTTTGACTTGATGAATTAATGGCTATACATTATGAATGATACACTTGAGCCAAATATGGATGATCTTGTAATATTATACCTAGATTACATTCTTACATACACATAAAATTTCCTTTTACTCTCTTCCTAGAAGACATTAATTATAATACTGAGGATTTTATAATGCAATCGTACATATGTGTTAGATAGGTTGATGATTTGAATGATATGACTAAGGTCCAAATTACATATATACACTACTAGTTACATGAGATAGGAGTAGAAAGAGTATGTGGGGCTATGACCACACAAGAGGGGAATGAAAGGGGGCTAAGTGAGACCAATGAGGAAGAAAGAAATTAATAATGATTGTTTTATTATAACCCATCATGCATATACCTTGATGCACATAAAGGGGAATTGGCCTTCGTAATTTTGCAAAAGTAGTTGGGAAATACTTCCTAGGGTGCCAGCGAAATGGGAAGCATGCATACAAAAGTTGGGTTTTATTGGTTGAGGTCATTCTTGCATGTTCATTCACTCCATCCTCCCAATTTTTATGGTCATCCAAGATTGTTAAGTGGAACATTACAAAAAGTTCAATTACATGCAAAATTGAGGTATAGTTTCCCTTATACATTACTCATGGTGTCTAAGAAAAAATATTTTCATAGCCATCCCACATTGAAGCCTTGGAAGAGGGATTTAACCTAAGGTACTACAACTGTAGAGAATGAAAATCCCCTCTTGGGTTGTGTGGGCTAATGGGGGAAGGAGAGTTGGTGATTGGGATGGTTTTTTAATGAATAAAGTGTGTACCTAAGGGTATTGGGTTGGTAGTTAGAGTGCTCTTATCATCCCTTATGAATTAAAGTGCTCTTATTATCCCTTGTGGTTTCATATCCCCAACTTAGAGGTTTTCTGTTGTTGAGAAACCTAGAAAATTAATGGTTAAGGCTAGGAGGAATGACATAAGTCAACATCTAGTTGTGGTTTTTTTAAAGATAAGTGTTTCTTCTCTTAGGTATTCCTTAATGCTATTGATTTAGTGTAATTTCTATGTAATTTTCGATTAGAATTTTAATAAATATGTTGAATTAAATGTCTTTATTAACTATGAATCAATTATGCATGGAAATATACATTTTTACACCTACATGTTTATTCATATACAATGCATATTGATATTTAGTGTCCAAGTCTATAATTATGCAATTAAGAACTAAGTGTATGATGAAATTCAAAACTAAGAGTTAATAGTTAGTTTGAGGTAGTGTGACCTAGCTTAGGGTAGTTGGGTACATTATAGAGTAATATCATAGCTAACTACAACATTGGGCTTGCATGGGCCAAGCCAACATCGTGAAACATAGGAAATTGCAAAGATAGAAATTCAACGAATGTCTACAAAGTGTTTGAAAGACTTCCTTGTGAGCAATTAGGGATGTATTGATGGTGTTGGACCCGCCAACATGTCAAGGGGATCCCCCCGGTAAGAATTCCTAATTAGACCTCAGATCATTTGGTGTAGGAGTCCTAGCAGTGGGTCGTAAAGCAATGCCTTCACCGTGATGTCGCATAGAGGCAAGTAAGATAACTATGTTGGTAACAAGGGTGTGACCGCTGCAGTGAGTCAAGGAAGGTGTATGAGAGGTTTCTAACACAGGTGGGTTGAGATGAGTGCGCCCCTTGACAACTTATAAGTGTACTCAGACGGGAAGGGAACACGAGCGAAGATGCATCACAAGATGGAAGGAAGGTCAGTCCGGTAATCCAAAGTGATGGTTAAACCAACAACATATTTGCAAGAAGATTCATATAATTGCATACAAAGGTGTTCATACACAACTACGTAAGTTAAAAAACACACATTGCTATAGCAACCGAAAAAAATCCAACTACAATAACAACATATGCATGAAAACGTGTTGGCTCTTATTATATAAAGAAGTGTAAGTTCCAATCATACAAAACATCCATGTAAACCTGCTAGCCCCAACAGTGGAATGTTACAACCACATCAAGTTGCTCCTCTAAAGATATGAACTAGCTCCATGTAGTGGAGAAACCAAGGTGCGTTACAATATTGTCTGAGCTCTTTCCAAGATAGTCTTATCAGAAGCCTGGCTAACCAAAAGCCCCTACAATGAGTTATGAGGGACTATTTATATCAAAGGTTGGGGCGCCCCTTGACATTCCCCTTTGTGACCATTCAACTACCCTCATGACTCTTCACCTACTCTATGACTGTTACATCCACTATTGACACTTGAATTACACTTGACATGACTCAACATTACAATGCACATGTACCCATGTTAACAAAATGGCTTGAGCAAGCCAAAATAGACATCACTGTGACTTAGACAACTATAGAAATCCAACAACTCAACATCCTCATGCTAATCAACAGTAACATATTGACGCCAAGCTCTATAATCCCTGATAGTGTCTGTGTGTTCTGTGGTGACATCCGTTTGAAACCTAACCCTTGCCTCCATAGCATTCGGGTACACTGCTTGGGTTCCTTTGTCCAACTCGTCTGGAAGAATGTGCATCATTGTCTTCAATGTGGTCGGGCCAGCAACATACTTATGCATGATGTCTGCATTGATAGGCAAGTCTGGGCTGGTGGTGATGCGCATCAACTCATCGAAGTATGAGTAAATCTCTAGTCAAACCTACTTCTTTGTCTTTGCCTCGATGAGAGTCCCAAGTGATGGGATAGCATGTGTGTGCACCACAACATCCATGCTCTTGAATACTTGTGCATGGGAAGCCTGCATGCTAGTGGTGAGTTGCAGGAGGTCCTCATAGTTCTGGATCTGACTTCGGATACATGCTTTCAGCTCGACTGCATTGGCCCTCATCATATTTGGCAAGTGAAGTGGGGCTCCCTTCTACTTCATTGTCCACGTTTGCATATCATCAACAACAACATGCACGCTCGTCAAGATGCATGCTCTTCTAGCACATCGTTGTTGCCATCTGTTGAGATGGACGAACTCCTTGTGCACAGTACCAAACTTGCAGTATAATTCTCACATAATTGTGTCAAGGGACAATACTTCATCTAGTATTTCCTTCTTCAATTCAGCTCGGGTGGACATTGTCACCAAGTCTCCTCCTTGCCTGGCCGTTTGCAATTCCTTTTCCATTCTCTCATTCTCAGCTATTAGGAAGCAAACACTTGATATAGTGGATTTGGCATATACTTTGGTTTCATTGGCCAAGGCAACTGGATGTTTGCGGACATCAGTCACGATCACTCGTTCTTCAATTTGTGCACGAGATGTTTGATCCTCCAGAGTTGACACTGTGCAAGACTTCACAACTCTATGTTGGTATTAATCAAACGAGATGTTGTGCATCTCTTCTTTCGGCTAATCACTAAGGATCTCAGTGCCTCCTTGGTCATCCGAGACTTTCTCCTCTTCTAGATGCATTGAAGTGGATGAGTCGACCTCTTTGTGGTGAAGCATGAGGTCGGTGTCCTCTTCCAACTCTCGCAGCTCCATGTCTGCATCCAAATGTTCAAGTGCATGTTCTATCTCATGAGAAAAGTCTTGCCCATGCGATGGTTCACCCTGTTCACCTGATGCCAATTGTTCAAATGAATCAACTACTTGTATGGGCGTTGCTTCGTTTGTTTGCACATGTTGCGCCCCCTATTGTATATGTTGCTGCTGTGCTCCCTCTCCTATTTTCACAGCTCTTGTTCCTTTCAGAGTTTCTCCCTCAGCTCATGCAACTCCTTCTTTGCTTCTTCAATTCTCTTCTTGTCTTTCTGCCTTCGCGCAATTCTCTTGTCGCACTGCTGCCTCTTTGCCTCTATAACCATAGCTTCTTTCTTTACAAGTGGATTTGCTCGAAACTTGCAACTTTCCTCCTCCTCCATGTGATCGACAATCTTCCTCTTACCTTTGTCACACATTGGTATGGTTGCCTCTGCTTCCACTACTGCTACTGCTGCTATTGATCGTGCTCTCTGTGATGCTACACTAACCACTCCATACCGAAGCCGACCGGTTCATTGGTTTTGGAAAAACTGTAGCAATATCTCCATGGGTCCTCCTCGGCCCAATGAAATTCCCCGTAGATGGAGTTGAACTGAACTCTCGTGCAATGATCTTTCACAATGCAATGTGGGTCATACGAATTGTAGCTTCGGAGGATGAATGGGTACTTCTTCATCAGTTCTACTTCAACATCCGCTTGCTTGATACTTCGGATCTCATATAACCCAATCCACAACGGAAGAGCAGGACAAGGTGCCTTCTTCTTCCGATGCAGTCTCACTGTCAATCCTATCGAGATGTGATAGGCTACTTCCTGCATGACAAGTACGTCCAAGGCAAACTTTGGCAGAACATGCAGAGGCTTCTCCGCAGTGAACATTCAGATAAAAGTTCCAGACGGTGAGGCATACTAATCTGCAATGCCTATCAATGCCTCCATTGCTTCTTTTGACATGCAGGGTGGATCCTATTCGAATATATTCTTGTACATAGGGGTGATAAAATGACGATATTTTCGATCAAATGAAAGTAGTTGCTGTCTTTTCAAAAATTGACCTCCGATCAGGCTATCATCAGTTAAGAATTTCTGAAAATGATATTTCCAAA
>APFE030594101.1:129288-143322 GCA_000404065.3 Pinus taeda | reverse complement strand
GGAAGGATAGGTTGATTTTAGAATAGCTTGGGAACTTGGATGGAGTAGGATATGTCCATTAAAACCTTAAACCTAAAATCTAACTTCGGGACGAAGTTTTCCGAAGGGGGAGTGTATGTAACGACCCATTTAAACTAATTAACTAATGTAAAGTTTAGACTTATATTAAAGTAGATATAATAAACCTCTATATATAAAATATGAGTTAAACTTTAAAAATGAATATAAGTTAAATTTTATAATAAATATAAAGTTAAAACTTTATAATATATAAAGTTTAATTTCAATAAAAAATAAATTATATTAATAAATAAATAAACTTTATAATAAATATAAAAGAATTGAGTTTTATAAAAAAATAGAACATAAAATTTCATAAAAGTAATAAAATGATAAAACAATGAACCCTCATGTACGGTCGACAGCAACCAAACCTATCAGAAGGATAAATATCTAAGGAGATCATGCATGCAGGAAGGTGTCGGGAGGAGGAAGAGCGGTGGCCGTAGGCTGGAAGGTGGCCACCGCCAAGCCTGATATATAAAAACCACTGGACTGAGCCGAGAGAGGGAGGGGGGAAATTCAGAGGAGGACAGAGGGCAGAGAAAGATCGAGGAACGAGAGCTTTGATTGACCTGAGGTTCTGGGCACGGGGGCAGTAAGCTTCACAGAAGCTTGCTGGATTGGCTGGGAGGAATTAGTTTTCCCAGTAATCGAATCAGCTTGAACGAGAGGAAGCAGCAGGAGAACAGGAGCAGACAGCAGATCAGGTAGGTATTCAAAATTTTTATGGTTCTTTGTATTTCAATTTTCTGGTCTTTACAAGATATTCAATCCTTGAGTGAATACCCTTGCCTAATGATCTCCTTCCCCTTTTATAGTCTTAGGCCTTACTCAATACCATGGTCCAAAACCATAGGTCCACTTACCAAAGACCAAAAACCATGGACCAAAAACAAGTTTTCCTACATGTACACGTTTTTCCTTGCATGAAAGTGCATGCATATGCATACGCGCCTTTTAATAGGCTATCCCGCGTGTATACGCGGCTTGGTTAAGAGGGACCTGCGTATATCTCTTTTTCCTTCATTATGAGAGCCTGAACAGTGATCTGTCATCTGAGTGGATTGCCATCAAAGACAACACCTGTGTCATAGAGCCAAACCTGTGTCATAATGCCAACAAATGGGGATTGGACTTCATTAGTGAAATTCATCCCTCTACCTATGTCCAACATAAGTGGATTCTTACAAACACTGACTACTTTACCAAATGGATAGAGGCCACCCCTTCTAGAGTTGCTACTGATGTTGTCATTATTAAATTCCTCGAGAATAATATCCTCTCCAGATTTGGCTGTCCTAGAATACTCATCACTAATAATGCTGCAGCCTTCAAATTTAAGAAGATGGTTGAATTCTGCCATAAATACCACATTACTTTGGGATATTCAACAATTTATTACCCTTAGAGTAATGGGTTGGTTGAATCCTCAAATAAAAGTTCGGTGAACATCATAAAAAATTTGCTAGAAGACAATAAAAAATATTGGCATAACAAGTTGGTCAATGCACTTTGGGCTAACAGACTTACTACTAAAAAATCAATTGGCATGTCACCATACCAATTGGTCTATGGAATGCATGCAGTTTTTCCATTATCCTTAGGAGTTCCAGTTATGAAGATCATTCAAGAAGTGCAAGTTGAACCCAATGATGTACAGAGAAGGATCAATCAAACTATTCAGTTACAATACTCCAGGGAGGAAGTATACAATAAGACCCAAGTTGTTCTGGAAAATATTAAAAAAATCTTTGACAGAAGAACAAAAGCTGATTATTTTAACATTGGGGACCAAGCTTTGATATGGGATTCTAGGAGAGAAAACAAAGGCAAACATGGCAAGTTTGATAATCTTTGGAAAGGGCCTTATATTGTTCATGCTTTCAGGGGAAATAATGCATTCTTCCTTAAAGAGCTAGATGGAGCCGAGATACCTGGAGGTCCTGTCAATGGCAGGACGCTGAAGCACTACTTTTCTTAGCCTACTGATTTTTCTTACATCATTGTAAATATTAGTGTTTATGGTTTTGATTGGGTAACTTATTAACAAAGGTTGAAGCCCGTAGTGAAGGCCCTAATCCTGGATTGATGAGCTACCAAAAGAATCATTAAAACAACAAAGAAATCAGATGAAGACATTACAAACATGGAGTACTCAAGGTTACTGATCATATGTTCTTGACACTTCACTTGGAGAAGTGCCATCCCCGGCTGAAGCCACTGTTAGGGTCATATAAATTATAGGATCTCAAGGTGATTGAGTATTCTGTATTTGTAATTTCATATTGTACATAATTTCAATATTCAAATGATTTCCAAAATATATGAAAAAAATAATTTTAATATTTGTGGAAAAACCTGTGAACAGTTTTTGAAACCAACATTTCGGACTAACTTAGTGAGTCCATCATCAGTGCAATGTGATTTGTATTTTGAGAAGAGAGAGCGTGAAATCCTGGAGTTATTAATAGTTAATTGAGAATTTTTTTTTGATGTCGTCTTTTATTGTTGTTTCTTTTTTTAATGACTAATTAATTTTTATAAAAAAAAAAATATATTTTAATTTATTTATTTGTTTATTTTATTTATTATTTATTTATTTTATTTTTTATTTTTTTTAATTCATGTTAATTATATGTTATATATTTAAATTATTTGCTATGTATTAAATGTTTTGTTAATAATATATACAAATAAATAGGGTGCTAGTTGTGATTAGTTTTAATTTTGGTTATAATTGATTTATGAATGTTTGTTAATTACTCATTAAATTTTATATATATATATTATATATATATATTTATTTAATAAGGGTTTCCAGGTGTTACTTAGTTTTAGCCCGTCATCTCTGTTCATGTTGTTGGAGGATTTTTCAATTTCAATTGCCTCTTTCACCCTTCTTTTTAGATAATGGTCTTCTTTGTAAATTGATTTTGCCTGTTCCATACAAATATAGTGTAAGGAAGAACATGCATGCTCTGCTAGACCTGATTTTTCCAACATGTTTCTTGCAATATCATTAATGTGTTTTTTTAACCTTATGCCCGAGGATCCCCCTGTTTCACCTATATATACTTTTCCACATGAGCAGGGAACGAAGTATACTCCTTTGTGATTTTTTGGGTCTATTAAGTCTTTGGCAGAATCAAGCATGTTTTTGATGGTGTTTGGGGAGTGAAGGCAACCATGATGTTATGTTTGGTGAGAATTCTGACCATTTTGTCTGTGGTTCCTTTTATATAGGGTAAGGAGATTCTAGGGTTTTCAATAGTTTTTCTTTTTTGGGTTTTGGTTGTGGAATATTTAATTATTTTTTGGATAATGTTTTTTCTGATAACCATTGTTTATAAAGACCTTGTAGAGATGGTTAAGTTCTTCCTCTAAATGTTCGGTGTCAAAGATTCTAGAAGCTCTAGTAGCTAGGGTTTTGATGACACCGATTTTTTGCTTCGAATAGTGGTGGGAATTTGAAAGAAGATATTTGTCAGTGTGAGTTTGTTTCCTGAAGACCTAGTGGCTTAGTTTACCATTTTTCTTGGTAAGGAGGACATCTAGGAAGGGGAGTTGGTTGTCTTTTTCAATTTCAATAGTGAATTTTATGTGTTCAGAGAGGTTGTTTATGTATGATAAAAATTTATTAAGTTGATCTAAACCATGGCTCCATTTAGCGAAAATGTCATCTACATATCTTTTCCATTCTTCAGGGGTAAAGGGGAAAGACCTAAGGGCCATTTGTTCAAAATGTTCCATGTATAAGTTGGCAATTATTGGTGATAAAGGAGAACCCATGGCAACACCATGAGTTTGCTCATAGATTTTTCCTTTGAAACTGAAGTATGAAGATTTAAGGCAAATGCTTACCAGTTGCACAGTTTCAAGGTTCATGATTTTCTTTAGTATTTCTATGGCTTCATCTACTGGAATCATAGTGTAGAGAGAAACAATGTCAAAGCTAACCAGGAGGTCATTGTCACTAATTTTTAAGTTTTTAATCCATTCTATGAAAGAAGAGGAATCTTTGATGTAAGAGGGGGTGTTACTAGATAAAGGTCTAAGTTTGTTGGCAAGGTATTTAGCTAACTAGTAAGTGGGTGATCCTATAGTGTTCGCTATGGGACTCAATGGAATTCCAGATTTATGGATTTTAGGCACACCATATATTCTATGGTTGATGGCATTATTAGGGGTTAACCAGTTCTTAATAATAAAATCAAGAGAAGATTTTTTGACTTTGTTAATAACTTGGCGAAGGATTTTGTTGCTAGGGTCCTTGTTAAGTAATCTATAGCAGCGACTCTTGTTCAGGTGTTCTTCCATCTTTATTATCATACTCTGACCTATCCATAATAACTGTGGCATTTCCTTTGTCTGCATTTAAAATTATAATGTTTTTGTTTTTTCTGATGTTCTTTAAAGCTTTAGATTCTTCTTTGGAGATGTTAGGTCTGGCATTTCTGAGAATTTTGGCAACGTCCCGTCTTATTTCTTCTACAACATTTTGATCTGTGTTTTTGATGATGACTTCAATGTTGCTTATGATGTCATTTACAAGAATTTTAGCTGGAGATAAAGCGAAATTTAGACCTTTTTCTAGCAACGATTTCATGTTATCATCTAATATCAGCTTAGAAAGGTTGATTACTTTTCTAATTGAGTTTATGGTTTTGTTTACTGTATTTTTTGAAGTATGACGAGCATTCTTGATATTGTCAGTAGAAGCAGCGTGGGATGCTTCATTAATTTTTTGCAATGTGTTATATAATTGCGCGTTGGAATGGTTTGGGGGGGAGTCGGTATAGGTGGCAGCGTGGGTTGAGGGTGAGCTCCTATCGCTGGTTTTTTTTCTGCCAGGAAAGATTGCCAGGATCTGGATTGCCCACAAATTGCGGTGTTGTGGAGTAACTGTTGGATTCTTCTTGCGCTATTGAGATGTTGTCAAATTGCATGATGGAGAGAGCACGGTTACCAGGGTGTTGAGCAGTATTGTGTTGAGAGGAATGTTTTGATGGCGAGTTTGAGGGTGCGTCGTAATTGTTGGATTCCATCTGTGTGGAGAGATTACTAGATTGCGTGTAGGAGAGCGAACTGTTGGAGAGAGCATGGGTTTCATTATGCGTGTAGGAGAGCAGACAGTTATGAAAAAAGAAAATGAAAAGAGAGTATGTTGAAAAATAAATGAGGAAAAAGGAAATAAGAACCCCACAAAAAAAAACATAGAAAATAATACAGAAAGTGTTGCAAGTCTAGATGCCACCACTGATAAGTTAGTTATTTGCGTGAAAATTGTTCTTGAATGCCACAACGACTAAATTTCTGTTCAAGTCATACAGTTTATCATGATTGTACACATTTAAATTTCTGTTCAATAGGTTAGTGAATAAAGGTTTACCAAACAGTGTAATCTTGGTAAATCAGTAGCTAGGTAGAAATAAATTGATTCAATAGTTTAATCTGAATCAATGGTGAAATAAGTGATACGATAAAGTAGATTTTCATTAAAAAAAATTGAACTGGGTTTGCTAGTTTAAATGCACCCTGCAAAGCAAGAAGAGAAAATGTTAGCTTAGAAGAAGAATTGAAATGAGAAAAGGTAAATAGAAGCACAATGATAGAACAAGCATGAAAGTTTTATCTTAGGTTGAATTTTAAATATATTATCATGTGCAGAAGAAAAAGCAAAGGGATAAAGATTTATTCTAAGGTATGTACATCAAAGCATATTTGATACATTATTCCACTATTCCTAAAGTTTCACTACCTAAAAATCATTGCCCCGCTATATTTTTCATTTCCCTACCCCACCATATGCTCAAAAATCATTCCCCTGCTATGCATTAAATTCATTTTTCCTACCGCACCATACTCCCATCATGTCACAATAATCCAACGTCACCTCTTCATATCTGACAACCAGTATTACGTTTCGGCCCCCGCCTCACCATCTGAACTTTATCGTCAAGGAGGGTCAGAAAGGGGCAATATTCAAACCCGCGCCCACTGCAACGTGTCACCAACTCATGTTTTCGCACCCCCCTTGGCCGAAACCATTAAGCACCTTCCCCCCCTTCGAAAAGTGGTTTCTCCGCCATGCAATACCACTGCCCTATCCATTACGCTACACTCTCGCCAATCCCCCTTCGCCACCTCATCTACCCATTGCTCCCGCCAATCACATTCGCTCCCTCCAAAATCAATCCATTAAGTAATTAAATTACTTAACCATTAATGTAACGGACCCGCGCCACCATCAATGAAAAAGCCTGAATGTCTATAAAGTCCATTTCTTCCACTTATTCACAGTTTATTGATACCACACCTTGCTAATACTATCTGTATGTGACAGGTTTTCTAGTTGAATTGTGATAGTTTCACCCGACCGAGCATCACACCAGCTAACCGTCGTGCCAACCACTACCTCTGTTTACTAGTGTTCTCAACCTATCCAATAATGCCTCCTAAAGATAAGGCACAGGAGGAACCCGTAAGTCCTCTGATCCACCCTCCAATCGATTTTCACCATATTCCTTTGGCAGACAAAGACTACAAAATCCATGAAACCATTTGTGAATTCGATCTATTTGAAATGTACTGCTGCCTTGAAGACAAGTTCATCGACAAGTCTGACTGATATTGGACAATGGGAATCCAATTTTCCCCATTATATCTTTGTCCGCACCCACAGTGCCCCTAAATTTGTCAGAAAATGCCATGCTTGTTACCTACCTAGCCAACGAGCTGTTATTGCCCCTACACAAGAAATTCTATTTACCATAACTTCCCATCAATAGAGCAAATGATGCAAGCTCCTGTTGCAAAGAATGCCACTCCTTTCTCTCGTGAAGCCCTCACTGAGTCATGCCAAAAACTGGACTTTACAAAAAGGGCCAAAACCCGTGAGCTTTTCTTGACTGAAGATGCCCCTTTACCCAAGGAAAATCCTCCCTATCCATCCTCCCTTTTCCCTGAGAGAGCCAAGTAGATCATCACTATCACTTCCTACCTCCTTGGTTATTACTTATATCAGTGGGTAGATGAAGCTATTATAGGTTTCCTTTCTATTTTCTCCACAGATTCCAAGCCTTCCATCTTGTTCAATTTCAGCGAATTCCTTGCAGATTCCATCCATGAACAGTTTGTCAAATTCCAAACTGAGGAAGTATTCAAATATGCTTCTGCATTAGTAATGTTTTTGTATTTTTAGGAAGACAACCTCAAGCTTGCCTTACAAAAGTTGGATGAAGAAGGAAATCAACAATCAGTCATCTTCTGGACTACGCTAGTAATGAAGGAGCAAAAAGAGTATTCATACAAACAATTCATAGAAATGTTTATACATCCAGCACTCAGTCTCTTAAGCAGCACTCTAGAGCCAAGAATCAGTGAAGAAATCAGGAAAATTTTGTAGTTATCAGACCAAGTCAAAACAGGAGATTGGTATCTTTACCAAAATTACACAGAGCTAAGGATATATGGCTCTGAACTTGCTCCTTACAAGCTGCCAAAATTCCTCCCAATGAGGATTTTTGCCTTAGAATACATCAGGAAAATGCTCAATGTTGATGAGATTCATTTTGTATTTGTCAAGAAGAAATCTCAATTCAAAATCAAAACTCAAATAGGACCTTTCATTTGCAACAGCAAGGCAGTAGGGGAAGAAGCAGACAAATTTCTGAAAGAAATGCAATTCAACCTTAGTTTCACATGGTCATATGATCTATTAGGGGTCATCTCCAAGTTAAGGGTAAAGAACAAATCTACTCCTTATTTTCATACATTCATACCCGAGATTGAGAAATACAAGAACCAACTAGAGTGGACTGAAAACACTCTCCAAGAGGCAGAGGAGAAGTTGGTGTCAACTTCAACAGTACAGACTCCTGTTACACATGAGAAAATAGGAAAGAGAACAGAGAAGAAGAGTCACCTTCAATGACTGAAATTCCTAGTGAAGACTTCAAAATCATGTACAGGAAGAGGACCAAGCTCAACTCCAAACTAATGCTAAGCAAGAATTCAGATCAAGAGGAGATTATCACCACTAAAGAGACACATGTTTCCTCACTAGTAGGTGATTAGACTACCCTTTCTCCTACCACTTCAAAAACTTCACAGGCTCAGCAGCAGGTTATGCAAACCAGCACATCTACCATAGGGGAGAAAGAAAAGAATATATTCGATTTATTCAAAGAGATTAAAGTGAGAAATGAGGCCTTGAAGATCAACACATATTATTAGTTCTAGAAGCAGACTTCCAGTTCTCAAAGAAGACTCTTGTCAGCGTTTGATTCAAAGAAAGGAAAAATGCAAATGGCCTTCCTCCAAGCACAGATCCCACAGCCCAAAGAAACATTAGATTACAAGAAAACTTCATTTGAATTTGATGTAAAAGATATACATCCCATTGACCAAATGGAGATGCACAAACAGAGTGGTCAAATGATTTCATCTACTCTCACTAACACTACTATGATTTTGTCTAAATTGCAGGTCACTTTAGCTAACGTTCAGTCACAATCGAAGATAGAGAAAGTGTCTTCACTGGCTAAAGATACAAGGATCAAAGCTTTGGAAGACTTGGTAATCAAAGTAGGATATTATCCTGCCAATATCAATGATGCAGAAAATCTTGTAAGAAAGAAGAACACTGACATAGCAGCATTGAGAAAGCAATTGAAATTACCAACAACAAAAGATCCTCTGGCCAAAGACATTGAAGAAACAGAGTCACAAAAGGAAGACAATGAAGCTCATCATGGAGCAGAATGTACAATTGAAACAAATGGAAACAGAGATGGAAAAATTCATCAAAGAAAAGGAGCAAGCTGCCAGAATGTCTATTGTCCCTTTGCAAGCAATGCCTCTTACAACAATTCTTATAGCTACATCTTCTACAACAAACACAGGGACTACTACAAATCAATTGGCAAGTGCAGTGGAGAATATGTCTCTCCAAACAGAAGAAATTAAAAGATTGCAAGCTCAAGTCAATCTTCTACAATACTAGAAGGCAAAGACTGAAATTTTCCATGTAGCAAAGCTACAGAGAGCTCAAAACCAAATAGAAATATGGTGGAAATCCGCAACTGAATCCTCCACTGGACACACATTGGCTCAAGTCAAGGAAATTATATGGAATAATATCATTGAAGCCATGGATGAAATGTGGCCATGTATTCAAATTATATTTGAACAGAAATAGTTTATTGAAAAAGTCAATCGGGCCATTTCCACCATCAACAATGAGTTGGGAGATATGCCTGCCACAACCAACAACATCATCAAGTTTCTCAATTCCAAAAACAGAGATGAGAAGGATGATTTGGGAGTAGAGGACATGACAGAGAGAATATTGGAAGTGAAGAAAGTTCTCACAAAGAAGAATTTGATTGTGCAGCTTACAGAAAAATGTCACAGTTTGGAAGTAGCAGTCAACTACACAGTCACAGATGACTTCTTTGTGACTAATGTTCATGATAGTAATGTAGTGCTATAAGTTTAATCGCTTATCTCTATTGGATGATACACCACTGATTATCAGCAAGATGGAGATGGAGTTTACAAAGGATGGCAAAAAGGTGGTGCTAAGAGGCATGCACACCTATCCTCCCAAGATGGTGACATCCAATAAGATGGAGGCAATCTTTCGGCATGGAGATATTGAGTGGGAAGTGGAGCGCAGAGTGTCGAAGAAGAAGTCAACAAATCAGCATCAGCAGTATCTAGCAGACATTGCAGCTTATCTTATACGATGGAATGATTTGCCCTCACAAGATGCTAAATGGGAGGGTGAACAGCTATTGCAACATTCCGGACTCAAATTGCTTAAGGAAAAGCAATTTTAGGCGGGGAGGATTGTAATGTCCCCTATTTTTTGACCTAAGAGAGCCATTGTTTCCACTTGCCTAATTGTCTCCTATAGGTTAGCAAGAAGAAAAAATTATGTAGAAGACCCAAAAAAATTTACCCAATTTTGATATTATTAAATAAAAAGGTGTAAATTATGATTAATAAAAAGGGGCAAAGAATATTTTTATTAGAAGGGGAAAAAATCACTTAGGAGAAAGAGTGACTTATTCAATAAAATAATATTAAAAGGAGTTCTAGAAGCTTGGAGAAAACCAAGTGAAAAATTATAAAAAGAGGGTGGAGCTCATTTGCTAATCATTCTATCTTATGATTTGTCATTGTTATTGAAAAGAAGTTCAAGTGAGTTTCAGATCGAGGGTTTCGAGTGAGATCGGCACACTAGTTTGGGTGGATCTCATTACCACCTTAGCTAGTCTCTATCCAATTTCAATGGAATCTCTCTGCCACCCTAGTTGGAAATTTTGTTGTTGGGTTTATTACTAATCATTTTTGTAGAAGTTTGGAAGATTTTTTTGGCAGGAGGATGAAATTCAAGTGATCGAGTTGCACCAAGAAGGTTGAATTTTCCTTCCAGAAGTCAGGTCAAATTTGCAGAGATTTTGTGCCAAGTTCTAAACCCCAGGAATCAAATTGTTGGTCGAATTCTCCGAGGGCCAAGCTGGATTTCTTTCCTTGTACCAAAACGCCCAGATCATTAGTGTTATATCCAGAATTTTCTTTCCAAGAAAGAGGACGGACCCCTTCAGCAACTGTGGTCAGGAATTACCAGCGGAGAGGGCCGAAGTATTTATAAATAAGAGGCTGAATTATTCACAAGATTTCAGCAAGTCAAATTCTCAGAAGCCAAGTTGTTTATTTGTGTTTCATTTACTCAGATTGGAGGCTGAAATGTTTGTGCATTTCCAGAAATTATTTGTGCCAAGTGAAGAGGTTGAATTCTTCAGTATTGTGGCTGAATTTACCAGTGAAAAAGGGGCCCAAATTTGTCATTATCAGAGAGGGCAAAATTCTTCTTATTTCTCCAATAGAAGGGACCCAAGTGTAAACTTATTCTTCCAAGGAAAGGACAAATTTGTCCTTGCATCTTTAGGAGTTCCATATCAAAGTTGAGCAAAGGTCAAATTCCCTTATTCAGGGGTTGATTTTTATCTCCATGGGCAGTCAAAGAGCAAGCTGAATTCCCTCATGCTGAAGCATCAATCTCTTGGGGGTTTAAGCACTCATATTGGCTGGAATTTGTTGCTATTCCTCCAACTTATCAGTCATTCCAGGAACATATTTAGCATAGGTCCATTTCCTGAAATTACCAATCATTCTCTTGGTATATCAGTGTTGTAGTAAATTCTCTGTGGGAGGCTGAATTTATTATACAAGGTTGAGTTATTCCAGGATGTGTTGAAGCTTGATTCCAAGCATTATATAATTAGTAGATGTATCAATCCATTTGCCTCTTACCAGCTAGAGGGAATTCCAGGTTCTACATTGTAATCATTGAAGATCAAACTCAATAAAGTTCAGATTTGCCTCAGATTTTTTTGGTTAATGCTATGTTGCATGAGTTTCTAGAATGTGGGAACATCGCCAACTTGGGTACGGGTGTCCGGCTAAAGGATTCCCCAAAATTTACAGGGAGCAGTAATATAATATCATAAAAATATATATATATTATTTTTAAATTATATAGTTTATATAATAATCAAAATATTAAAATATTAAAATCAATTTAAATATATAAATATATAATCTTTGTTATATTATAAATATATTCTTTGGTTGTCTCTCTCCCCAAGTCTCTCCCTTTTATATATATAAAATGTAGTTAATTATCAATTCTTTGACATGTGACTAGTCTTTGAAATAATCTAGCTTCAAAATACAAAGGAACAATTTTACATATGTTTCTCTAGTTATTCTTAAGAGAAAAAGCAAAGCAACTCTAATGTTTAAGCATTGACTGCCACATACAATATGCACACACTATCTTCTACAATATATATACATAAACAACAAAAGAAATACTCATCAGCATGTCATCCCAGATATCGCCCTTATGTCGAGGTGCCACACGCTTCCTTAACCCATCAAGAGATTGCTCCAATGTCTTAATTAAGGATATCAGTGTAAAGGATGTCTTTGGCCTTTCTTCTTGCAAAGGTTTCAACATAGGCTCATGTTTAGTGGGCAATTCAGGATATTTCTCTATAGGCTTTGTATTCCCCAACCCCAGGGAACGCCGAAACTCCAAAAAAACAGTCTTCAAAGCTCTCGGAACTTTCCCCAACTCCTGCTGAAAAGGTAACGTTCCCATACAGTTCCAAAGCTCCTGGGACCGGGGGAACCATTGGAACGGGTTTCCCACCTCTCGAGAGCGGTTCAAGTGGAATAGTGGGCTAATGGTATCTCTCTTATTATGTTCATGAAATGTTTGACAAAAACCTAAATCATATTAGTTGAAGATGTGTTGAATCATATTAGTAGAAGCCCAAACGACGTGTCAATTCATCTTCCTCGCTTTGGTATAAATATAGGAGGATTTGAAGTCACTTGGCAACTCATCTCAAGTGATCTCCTCTCCACGTCTTGGGTTTTTGGAGAAGGAGATTCACTATGGATTACACTGGCCTAGTATGATGATGCCCTAATGGAGAACGCAATCATAAATATTCAGGCATATAAGGATGATCTACACTGTCCAAAAGTCTGATACGCTTGCCCTAAATCTAAACATCGCTATGAAGGAGAAACCCATATGCGGCAAGAAAAGGCTCTTCATTTGTGAATGAAATGATACGCCTAAAACGCAGTCAAAAGAAGACATCTAACACGCAGTCAAAGGAGAGTTATTTTCAGTGTTATAGGAGAAACAGAACTTCGCATTTCTCCTTGAGATTTCCACGTGAATCTTGTACATGTATATAATGGAAGCACCGAGGAACAGAACTCAAGAGCAGGTATATGATTACGTAGGGATAGACCTAGCCACAGTCATAATATATGAACCACACTGTTTATGAATGATTATAATACATTGTTCATGAAGGAATATAATACACTGCTCATTGAAGACCTAGCTGCAGTTATAAACACAGCCGCAGTTATCTAAGGACCTGTCTATGGTCTTTATAATACCCTTGCACGTAGTTAAAAGGAACAACCTTGAACGCAGTCAAGGGAGACCCTTATTACGTTGTCCTGATGTATTAAATGGAAGCCCTAATATGCAGACCTGTAGCCTAATACGCAGGTCATGAACAGCGTGTAAGGGTAGCCGCAGTAAAATAAAGGAAGCCGCAGTCATAAGGGTAGTCGCAGTGATATAAAGGAAGGTGCAGTCAGGACCTGGCATGTATGGGAGCAGATCTGTACTGCAAAAATAATGATGCTGATCTCAAGTGAGTACAGGTTCTCGATGTCAAGGTGTGTGTTCAGTATGTCTTGGTTAAACATCACTTCGGACCTACCTTTGAAACAGCCTAAGCACATGGATATAAATGTATATGAGTAAGCATGCTCTAACACTGTCTCAGCTAAATGGAGATCATGTTAAGTGATTATCTCAGTGTTGCATATATATATATATATATGATTGTCTTGGCATAATAGCCATAATGATGAACAAAAACAATGATAGAACTATGATGGTCAAGAGACCCTTGGTATGTGTCATCACTGAAAAGATTTCAAAGGAAAAGGGTAAGGTAAGGGAGAATTGGCCTTGGTTATTCTCAAGTTCCTTTCATGCATAAGAAGCACTTGGCAAACTCAGGGTCAGCATACATCAGAGTTCTTTGAAGGCTCAAGCAAGGCATGTAAGTTTTGAACAACTTCATGGTAGATGGAAAGGCCATTTCAAGCAAGGGAAAGATCAAGAGAGTTGAATTGGCATTAAAACTGTGTTTTGGTGATTACACAGTAGTTTCGTAGCGCGCTACGAAACTGCTGTAGCTGCATATTTTGATATAGTTGACCAGTTTTGAGGAACAAAAGGAAAACCTTTTTGAAAGGGAGTTTCTAAATAAATGATCATCACACAACACAAACATCTAGCAAGGGCAGAAAGGGCAAAGGAAAAACATATATGAACCATAAGCCATTTGTTATAAA